>CAWUFW010017345.1:0-266211 GCA_963921515.1 Calotriton arnoldi | reverse complement strand
GAATATCGACGTGAAAAATATCGACGTCAAAAATATCGGAGCCCAAATATCGATTTCAAGAATATCGAAGTCCTATCTACATTATGGTAAGTACAAAAATATCTGAAAAAAAATATCGTCAAAAATATCGTTTTTTTTAATGTTAAAAAATAATGTAAAATAAAGTAAATGATACGTATATTTAAAATAAACAGTTAAAAATATGTTTAAAATTATAAATAATACATGTAATGTAAAAAAAAAATTATACATATAAAATATAATATATATACTTACTTAATAATATTTACAATTAATTATTGTAATAACTTATAAATTGTTAAAAAACATTTTATAAATTATAAATACATACATACACATACAACAATAATATAAATAAAAATATATATAACAAATTAAAAAAAAAAATTGTTAAATAAATTATACACTACATTAACTAAAACAGTAAATATTGGATAGCGTAGGGGTAAAAATTACTATTCCCGCTCCAGAGAGTGCAAAAATAGGGAAAGTGTTGGATAGCGTAGGGGTAAAAATTACTATTCCAACTCCAGAGAGTGCAACAGTAGGGAAAGTGTTGGATAGCGTAGGGGTAAAAATTACTATTCCAACTCCAGAGAGTGCAACAGTAGGGAAAGTGTTGGATAGCGTAGGGGTAAAAATTACTATTCCAACTCCAGAGAGTGCAACAGTAGGGAAAGTGTTGGATAGCGTAGGGGTTAAAATTACTATTCCAACTCCAGAGAGTGCAACAGTAGGGAAAGTGTTGGATAGCGTAGGGGTTAAAATTACTATTCCAACTCCAGAGAGTGCAACAGTAGGGAAAGTGTTGGATAGCGTAGGGGTTAAAATTACTATTCCAACTCCAGAGAGTGCAACAGTAGGGAAAGTGTTGGATAGTGTAGAGGTTAAAATTACTATTCCAACTCCAGAGAGTGCAACAGTAGGGAAAGTGTTGGATAGCGTAGAGGTAAAAATTACTATTCCAACTCCAGAGAGTGCAACAGTAGGGAAAGTGTTGGATAGCGTAGAGGTAAAAATTACTATTCCAACTCCAGAGAGTGCAACAGGAGGGAAAATGTTGGATAGCGTAGAGGTTAAAATTACTATTCCAACTCCAGAGAGTGCAACAGTAGGGAAAGTGTTGGATAGCGTAGGGGTTAAAATTACTATTCCAACTCCAGAGAGTGAAACAGTAGGGAAAGTCTTGGATAGCGTAGAGTTTAAAATTACTATTCCAACTCTAGAGAGTGCAACAGTAGGGAAAGTGCTGGATAGTGTAGATGTTAAAATTACTATTCCAACTCCAGAGAGTGCAACAGTAGGGAAAGTGTTGGATAGCGTAGGAGTAAAAATAACTTACTAATAATTAAAATATTTTTTAAAAATAAATAATAATTTAATTATTAAATAACAATAAATTAATTAACAATACCAATAAATAAGTACATAAAAATAATTACCAAATAATTAACAATTAAATAGATGATAAATACAATTAAATAATTATTATTAACAATTAATTACCAAATAATAATAAAATAAAAAATAATTAATTTTCAATACCCCAAAACAAAAATTTGTATTTGTTTTTAGCAATTAAAAATTAATTAACAATAAATTATTGATAAATAATAATAAATAATAATTAATGACAATTAATTACCAATTATTAATTAATGAACACATTAATTTCCAAAACATAAAAATATCTATTATTAAAAAGTTATTACCAATTAATAATTAATTAGCAATAAATTAATTATCAATACTCAACAATAAAATAAATAATTACTTAATTACAATTAAATTACTTCCCACCCTATTGCCCTATAAACTCACAACACACTTCAATAATAAATTAATACACTTAATATAATTACCAAATAATCAATTAATAAAAATTAATTACCAATTAATACAAATTAATTACCAATTAATACTTTATTAACATAAAATTATTTATCAATACCAATATATAAAAATAAATAATTACTTAGGGGCACATTACGATACCCGGCGTAAAAAAATCCGCCAGGCATGGAAGCGGCAAAAATCCGCCCGCACACACCGCCTGAACACCGACCACGCCATTATGAGTACACAAACTGAAAACCGCCATCGGCGGAAAAATCATACAAAATACCGCCCGCCATCGTCCGAGTCGGAGTCAAACCGCCCGCCACGGACGGAAACACGCACGACAACACAAAACCGCCCGCCCTCACGGCCGACACACCGCACGGGAAATTACGATCGCACCGCCATGAGCGCGGAAAAACAACAAAAATACCGCCCGCCAGCGCAAACAACGCCGATGAGAATCGACACGGCAGAAGCCATGGCGCCCACGTACCTGCACAGAAACCATCCGCACACAAAACCAATAGCACACAACATGGCCAACAAGTCCACACAGCAAGGCACGCACAAATACACAAGCACAGTACACATCCCGAAAACACCCCCCGGACAAACTAAAAATACAAAGGCCAGAACCCCAGACACAACACACCTGAAAACAACAGACCATGAGGACACACCCACATAGGTGAGTACAAAAGCAGCACTCCCACAGACCACAACCCCTTGCTACATTGCAAACCAGAGAGGAGAGGAGAGGACACAGTGACACAGCAAGGACAGCAGCACACCACAGAAACGCACACATCACAACCACCACCACCACCACCACCACCACCAAACACCGGCACCACAAACCCCCTGCACATTACACAACACACACCGCACCAGCACCACAAACACCATGGCACCACAAAGGATGCCCAAGTTCACGCCCATGGAGCTGACGGTCATGGTCGACGAGATCATCAAGGTGTACCCACAAATCTATGGGAACATGGTCCAGCACACACCACTAGCCACCAGAAACAGAATGTGGACCCGGATCGTAGACCAGGTCAATGCAGTCGGGACCCTGCCCAGGAACAGAACCGAGATAAACAAACGTTGGAATGACGTAAAGAGCCTGGTCAAGAAGAAGGAGGGCAAAAACAGAGAGCTGGCTGCCGTCACTGGCGGAGGGAATCCCGCGCTCTTTAAGACCTTCAAAGCGTGGGAGGAGAAGGTGCGAGTCGTAATCCATCCGGAGATCCTCGCCGGATTAGCAGGGGAGTGGAGGCTGGTAAGTACAAACTAATGTATACCAGCACACCGCTATGTACACACATGCGCAACCACCATGCCACAGCTCCCAGGGACAAACACCCCCATGTCCAGCACACAATACACAACACATCACACGCACATGCAACAGACACTACCACACACAGGCCAAACCGAACAACTGTAAGATGCGTGGGGACATGTGTACACTAAGCCAGCCACGTAACCACCAACAGGTCCCCAAATATGCCAGAAGCGCCACAACGAGCACCCACCACACCCATGTGTCCGCCACAGCTGCACTAACCGACAAGTAACAGGTAAGTGGCAGGAACACAAAGTGCAGTGGGTCGGAGGGGGACAGCTGAAGTACAACACCCACCAGGCCCCCACTCCCACAGACCAGCAAGGTGGAGCACTCCCCACACCCATGTGTCAGGCACAGCTGCACCAACCGACAAGTAACAGGTAAGTGGCAGGAACACAAAGTGCAGTGGGTGGGACGGTGGACAGCCCAAGTACAACACACACCAGGCCCCAGTCCCACAGCACAGCAAGGAGGAGCATCCCCACACCCCACACCCACGTGTCAGCCACCGCAGTGCACAACGACAGCCGAAAGGCAGACATCACGGTCCACAGCAATCGGTGTCAGTGGGTGTCCAGCCATCACCACGACCCACAACACCGCCCCCACCCCCACAGACCTGCAACATGGAGCACCCCCCGCTAAGAGCCATGTGGCATCCAGTACAGTGCACGCACGAACAACTTGCAGGTGGGAAACTGGACAGGGCTGGATTACTGGAGGCATGAGGAGCATAACACCACCAACACATGGGACATGTCACGTAGCACACGAACACGCAGCACCGCCCACCGTCACGAACAAGTGAACAATGTGCACACGGACATGAACAGCAGACTCACACCCCACATGACCCATCACAGACATAGCAACACCCAAGGAGCCACGTCTGCATGCACAAGCCACACTGAATATAGTCCCACACGGCAGCCACTGTGCAACTCATCACACACAACCGAAACACCATTGAAGTCCTGTCCATGTAGCCCCTACTGCCTGTCAACCACACACCCCACAACTACGCCTATGTAAGACAAACAACACTAGACGCAACAGAGCGGAACAACAGAAATGCACACGAACACCACTGAACCCATCAAACACACAGACACACCATGCACATACAACATACCATCCATCCCATCCGTCAGCCCCAGTCTCATGAAAGGCATGTCATCCGCACAGCTGCCACACATACAGCAGTCACGCTAAGACACATGCCCATGACCAACCATGTGCCAGAAGTCAATTAAGCGCACGACACACTGTGAGCAACAACACACAACATGGGCCACACCCCCCGAGCACTGCAGTGATGCACATGGCACAGGGCAGCACGCACACCAAGGAGATGGGACAACTGCAATACGTTGGCTGGCACACAACTATCACTCACTCATAACGATGCGTCCAATGCCATGTCCAGTAACCACAACAGACAGCAAATATGCAGGGCATGTCAGGCATGCACACACCTCAGACCATGCACTGTCATGCTGCCACAACACATGTCACGTTCGGCACCCATGGCTCACAGCATGTACCCCAAAAGCATATACCCTCCCAAATGCGAATCTGGGGCATAGCCCCCATGTTGCCATATGCGTTCCTAAGCGTTCCATTTGAACCCCAAAAGCATATTCCATCCCAAATGCGAATCTGGGGCATGGCCCCCATGTTGCCATATGCGTTCCTAAGCGTTCCATTTGAACCCCAAAAGCATATTCCATCCCAAATGCGAATCTGGGGCATGGCCCCCATGTTGCCATATGCGTTCCTAAGCGTTCCATTTGAACCCCAAAAGCATATTCCATCCCAAATGCGAATCTGGGGCATGGCCCCCATGTTGCCATATGCGTTCCTAAGCGTTCCATTTGAACCCCAAAAGCATATTCCATCCCAAATGCGAATCTGGGGCATGGCCCCCATGTTGCCATATGCGTTCCTAAGCGTTCCATTTGAACTCCAAAAGCAAAGTACAAACCAGACCCAGGATGGGCCAGGAGCCCGCATACACCAGAGTCACAATGAGTAGGGGCAAAGCAACACACCCATCGGCATGGCCAATCCGTCCCATGCCACATGTGCACAGCACACAGTCCCATTGCCTAGCACACACACCTACAGATGCCACAGCCACACACTCGCCTCCGGGAAACCCATGTACGAGATTGCACGAACTGCCAATGTCAGACGACTAATACATACTTCGCCAGGTGCAACACAATAACAAATCTCATTCTCTCCACAGGTGACGAACTGCTGGACGCTGGGGATGGAGACAGCAGCCAGCACAGCCAGCCTACAAGCCCCCAACGAGGACACACGGATCTGGAGGATCTGTCCACCTCTTCGGACACGGACCACCAAGCTGGCCCATCTGGCGTGGCAGGGCCCAGCCGCTCCCCAGGACCCCTCCTACCCACCAACCCATCATCCAGGGATGCTGAACAGTCCCAGTCCCCTGCTGCCACTGTCGTTGCGGCCACACCCACGGTCATTGCGGCCACTACCACTGCCGCAACCGCCACCATCGCCGCACCGACCACCACCGCCTCCACCACCACCACGTCTTCGCTGGCACCAGCCCCAGCGCAGGTGGTGGCCCGGCCGACTGGATCCACCCTGGGAGTCACAGCGAGGACCGTGGTGAGCAATGTGGCTAGTGGGCAGGCCGGTGGCAGCAGGACTGGTAGGAGGAGCAGGGTCAGGGAAACGCCAGCCTCCCCTGGGAGCCATGCCCTGCCTCAAATGGACAGAGTCCTTGGGGCCTATGAAGAGGCCCAAGGACAATGGGCCAGGTCTGCTACTGACACGCGGGAGGTGCTGGGGGTGCTGAGGTCCATGGACGCCCATATGGGCCAATTCGTGTCCCGTATGGACCAACTCGTGGACCTCATGGGCCAGCTGGTGGTGGCGGTGGGGTCACAGGCAAGGCCAGCAACACCACCTCCGCCACCACCTGCTAGGGCGCAGGCTCGGGCAGCAGTGTCCACTTCCCCTGCGTCCACAGCCAGTGAGCACACCTCACCCACCACCAGCAGGTCGCCACCACACACCCCCTCCCAAACGTGGAAGGGGCCGTCCGAAGAGGAAACAGATCTCCCGGGAGGACTTCGCACGCTCCAGTCGCAAGTGAGGCAGCCAGCCAGCCTTCCGCCAGCCTTCCTTGACCAGCCACTGCATTGACTTGCTCTACGATCCCACTCCACACAGCCATCTGGATGGCATGTGTGTGTTGGACTATGGACATAGAACCAGTGGGTACACCCTGATCATCACGCAGCCATGACCGACAGCTCATTGTCACTGCACGCACCACTTTTGTCATCACCTTACACACAATCACATGTCACAGTTTGTAATAAATGCACCTTTTTCACTAACTGCTGTTTGTGCCCTGTGTTTTATTTGTACGGAATACAACGGCCACCTTGGGCGGAAAGGCACCTGATGCGTGGCATGGCAATGGAATCCGGAGGGCCTGTAGGGACCTAGGGGTGGGAGACAGAACAGGAGCACATTCAATGAGTGTGTCACACACCCATCACACAGTACATGTCAACAACTACAAGCAATGTACACACATCGCACAGAGCAATAGGGCACAATGCCACAGCCACCAACAGTGGCATACTACCCTGGCCATGGAGCGTTGACACACTGCACGCAGTGAACATACGGCCACCCTGACACAGCACACACACACCTGCATAGTTACAGACACATCATCCGTCGTACATGGACACTCACCGTCAAGTGAAGTAGCGGGCGATGAGCTGCTGGCGCACATTCCCAGCTTCCTCCTCTCCGCTGTCCACCTCACTCGAGCTGTCCTGGTCTGCGGGTTGGGGCCCTGGTTGATCTCCGTCATCCACAATGAGGGGGATCTGCTTCCGAATGGCCAGATTGTGCAGCATGCAGCACGCCACCACTATCTGGCACACCTTCTGTGGGGAGTACGCCAGTGCACCCCCGGTGCGGTCCAGGCACCTGAACCTGGACTTGAGGAGGCCAAAGGTACGCTCGACCACACGTCTGGTCCTCCCATGTGCCTCATTGTATCGATCGTCTGCTGGGGTGCGAGGATTCCTCAATGGACTGAGCAGCCATGCCCCATTCGGATACGCAGAGTCACCTGGGTGTGAGGGACACAGAGAACCGTTGCTATTCCAACTGGACAGGGGACAGCATCGCACAACCAGCACGCTACACCACTCCACATACTCACCGACAATACAGGCACGATCCTGTTGCAGATTGGCCATCAGTCGTGGCAAGATGCTGTTGCGCATTATGTGTGCGTCATGGGCCGAGCCTGGAAACTTTGCACACACGTGGGTGATCACCATGTCCGCAAGGCACACCACTTGCACATTCAGGGAGTGCGTGTGCTTCCTGTTGCGGTACAGGTGCTCAGTGGCCTGTGGTGGAACAAGGCCAACATGAGTGCAGTCAATGGCTCCCACGACGTGTGGGATTCTGCCAAGGGCATAGAATGCACCCTTCACTGCCGCCAATTCACGAGCCCTGGGGAATCTGATGTACCTGTTCCGGTACAGCATCATGGCTGCCAGTACATCCCTCAGCACCTTGCTGAACATGGGCTGGGACATCCCTCCTCCACTGCCCACTGTGTGCTGGAATGACCCAGTGGCGAAGAAATGCATGGCGGCCATCACCTTAGCCGTGGGGGTGACAGCAGTCGGATACACCCTGCGGGGACGGAGATGGGGCTCTAACATGGCACACAGTCGATGCAGAGTTGGCCTGTCCAGCCGAAACTTCCTGATTACCTCTGTATCGTCCATGTCCGCCAGCAATTGGTATGGGCGGTCAATGTTCGGTCTCCGCCTGGGTTAAATGGCAGAGGACACATGTCAAAGCAACACGGCACATAGCAATTTCGCATACACATCACTGACATGACTGAGCAAGCACATGAGCCACAGCCCAGCTGTCAAGCTGGGACGGCACGGCCACAATACACTTACACAGGTCTCCCAACAATGGCAATGGCAAGTGAGACATACCACTGCCATGTGCATGCACATGGGGATCTAGGCCCCAATGACTTGCGGGGCGTGCTGATGGGGACTGACTGCATATTCGTCAAGCGGCAACGCCACGGCAACATGAGTGTCTGCTGAGCATGGTACTGCTTCCGAGGCTGGATGAGTATGGCACACGACGACGACGATGTGGGCACGGGCTGAGCGGCCAATACAAGTGGGACCTGTGGCACGAGGGGATATGAGACAGTAGTAGGTGTCAGCACTGCACCCTATGTACAGCACTGTACGGATCACAGCTCCCGAAACATTGACTGGTGTCCACATTGACAGCCCCATGCCAAGACGGCTGTGTGCTTGCAGTCACACGTCACAGGTGAGAGGTTACATTGCACGTGCCAGGTGGCAGTCGTACATAGTGGGAGCTGGCATGTGTGTGCATGTGTCTCCTGTTCAGGATCCACCAGATGGGCGCTGACTCTGTACTGACCATTGGACACAGCATGTTCCGTGGAAGGCTTGTGTGTGTGGGATGGTGGCACTGGATGTGCCTCCGTTGGGGGGGCCATGCACAGGGCGGGTACGTCGATGATTGCGCATTGTTGGTCACGGTGGGTGCACCAGCTAAGATGTGTTGCCCTGTGTTCAATTCCTATGTCCGCATGATGATGGACTGTGGATGTGGGCAGACTACACATTGGTCGATGTGCTGTCTATATGCATGTGCCTTCACACCAGGCACAGCTGCCCCTGCACATGTGACCCCTGCTGGACTCGCTGCTGGGTCTGTGGAGCTGATGCACCTTCTGCGCGTGGGGCGGACAGCTCTCCTCACTTCCCTCATTGCGCATGTCATGTCTTTGCCGCAGGTGACATGGATCATGGAGGGCCCACATGTACGCGTGGGTAGGCTACACATGATTGTTCACTGGTCGCCACCCCCAGTCAGTGTTTCGAATGGGAAGGTTGTCGTGCTGGTGGTATGTTCGATGTGGCGGATGGGCGGGCCTAGGTGCGGGCTTACATTCCGGACATGGGGGGTAGTTGGATTGGCGACTAGTTGCAGTACACACGGGACACGTCTCTTCCTTTCCACATCTGGGTCATCCCTTGTACTAACTGACAGTGATACAGTCATCTTCGCCCCAGCCCTCATGTCCTCCCCTCGCCCCCCAATATGCATGCTCACCTGCGAGGCTAGCGCTTGCACAGGCAGCCCCAAGCTTGCACCAGAGAGGGCAAGGAGTGTATGTGTGGGTCCAGTTGCACGAGTGGGCTGTCTCAGGGTATGATGTGTGGCGGGACGCCGTCCACCTGCGTGGTGCCCCAAATGGAGACCCGGCCTGCATGGACTATGCATCACAGTCTTCGCCTTCCGGATCCGCCACCTGCGACACCCAGTGGCTGTGGCTGCCCTTGCGGCCAGGCCGCGTCCGTCTGTGGCTGATGGCCCACACATTCACTCTTTGCCCTCTCTGGGGAGGGCTCGGGGGTGGTGGCGCACACGCTTGCACTTAGTCGCAATGGCATGTGGCGTGGTTGGTATGATGGGCAATGGATGGGATGGTGCGAGCCACCTCCCGTGACGTCAGTGCTGCTCGTGCTGTGGTGCGTCCCCCTACACTTCCATTTGACTTTTGCCATGCTGGACGTTGAGGTTCTATTGCCTGCGTGATATGAGCAGGAGGAGCGCGAGGAGACCTCTCACACACCATGCTCCACTGCCATCCCGTGCCCTGTATCGCCTGTGCGGATTGACTATGTTGGGGTTACACCTGGTCGACTGGGGCTGTGTGTGCCTTGTCAAGGGGCATGGCGGGCGCACAACAGGATCCAGCTCGTCCACAGAGGGTGGGCTGAGGTGTGCCTGGTACCGCTTTGTACGTGTGCCCGGCTGCTGTGCACACACGTGTTCACTCCCCCCCGACAGGTGTCCTCTCACAATGCCCAGGGAAGCGGTGGTGTACTGTTCATGAGCCCTCCCAACACGGCGTGCTCCAACTTGGCATGTGCGCATCTACCCGTCGCACCCACCCACCTGAGCACTGCGTCCATACGACTTCACACGACACATGTGTGTCTTCCACAGTAGTGCTACTCATTTGCGTTGACATCCAATACCAGTGGACTACATGGTCATGTCACGACTGCCGTGTACTTCACATACTCTCATCCTCTCTCATTCGTACTTGTGAAATGAGTCAGCGGAGACAGTTCTGGTTTCAAACATTATATTGAGTCTTCTGTCCTCTGTGATGCAGTATAGTGGACACTACTGGCAGCGGAATACATATTGAGGATATACTGAGCATGATTACAAATGGGATAGGGTGTGGGGTTACATCTGCTTGGCCAAGGCTGTGCTAATGTACATTTACGTATAGCTGCGGAGCTGCGGACTTTGACACAGACGGTATACATGTAGCCTACCAGACCGCTCGGCATCATGGGCACAGTCCATCTCAGTTCCATGTGACAGGTTTGCTGCGGTTGTTCCTCATGCACGCGTGCATGTGAGATGACATCAGGGCATGTGCTTGCGTGCATGCAGCGGCGTGCCACTTGTTGTTGCACTGTGGTGGTTACTGGACATGTCACAGTCACTGGGGTCGTGTTGTTGTTGTATGCACTTGTCGTCCATGCAAAGGTCCTGGTATGGGATTCCCGGGGCGGGGGTGGGAGGGTGCAGCACCCACAGACTCCAGGCGACCTATTCATGTCCACTGAGCGGTGTGTGTGTCCATGTGCGCTGGATCCATGTTGTGTCCTGGTTGTTCGTGCAGTTCCGTCCATGTGGGTGCGATGCACAGAGCCCATGCCACTGCCTCCCACGATGCATGCGGTGTTCCTGGATGTGATGGGGAACAGTGTGCATGTCCCGGTCATATCCGATGTCATGGCGATGTCGTTGATGGTGTGGTTACAGTTGCCGGTCGTTTGGTATGGCTGTTGTGGTGGTGACTGGCCAGTCCGTGCGGAAGCTGAGCATGGGTGCGGGGTTGGACTTCATAGGTCACTCGGGGAACCTGCGTTGTGGTCCGACGTATTTACAGGTTGTCAGGTATGCGATGCCGTCCAGCAGGGCTTCCATGTCATTGGTGGTGTACATGTTTGCCAGCCAATGAAGCGGATGGTGGCTGTCAAGGTGTTGTTCGTAGGTTGTCCCTTGGAGGACCATGATGGGGCATGCTGGGTGACATTCGATGTAGCTGTTCTCGATGATCCGTCGTGTGGAGGCACAGTGGTTCCATTTCAGTGCGCGTGCGATGTTGGCCACATACGCCATGCCCCCATAGGCAGAGCAGGCCCTGTCGTGTGCGTCCAGAGGGAGGAGTAGTGGTAGCAGGTCCGCCTTCAGACATGCCGGGTTGGAGAGGCATATCTCGACGGGATGCTGGTAGGGACACCTCCGACAGTAGAAGACGGGCATGACGCAGCTGAACAATGTGATGCGGTAAGTCAGTCGGTAACTTACGTTCAGCAGGGACAGGAGATCGCATCCCAATGTATGTATCGTGCTGGTTTGGTACAGCTTGAGCTCTTCGGCTTAGTTGGGTAGGTGTGTTGCGGTTGCCATTTCGCAGCGGTGCGTTGTGGTGGCGTGCTCCGGCTGTGTGTGCAGTCTGCAATGTGCACACTCCGGGGTTGCTGTGAGCTCTGTGTAGTCGTGGGGAGACAGGACTTGTGTTCTGTTGGCTTGTTTGGAGGACACGGGCCCTCTTCCCACATGCTTCTCAGACAGTTCAAGGTCAGTGCTGTGTGACTCCTTCCAATTAACTTGCATGTGGCCGACATGGGGGAGTGTTTTCTTCTTTCTTCCCCGTCCGTTGTGTGCTTCTGTGATATGCGCTATCTGCCCTGTGGTCGGTCTCCTCGGCAAGCCTGTGTTAGTCTATTCTTGGACAATGGCTGTATTCACCGGCTTCTGTCGTAGGGCTGTGGTTTCGGTGTTGGAATGGAAGGTCATTCAGTGCTGTCTGCTCTCCCTTGTGTGGGCGGCAGCCTGCCTTTCCGCTCTGCGTTGGGCCTTGTGTGTGGATGTAATTCTTGGGCCACCTGTTGTCGGTCACCGGGCTCTTTGGTGTTCCGTTTCATGTGTCTTGTTCATATGTGCAGGGTGGTATGGGTTTTTCAGTGTGGTACTGGCGTTCCTCTTCCCGAAGGGGCCCTGCTTCTCCTAGTTGGTGTTGCCGCCGCTGTGTGCTTCGCCATGTTTGTTACACTGGGGTGTGTCCTGCTGTTGCGTGACTTCACTGACATGTGTGCGTCGGTTGTGTGGCGTTGGGTGTTGTCCGTGAATTGGGCGTTGGGGACATGTCTGTGGCCGGCCTGTCACGTGTCATGTGCGTTCGGGGTGGGGCTGATGTGTGTGCTGCTTGGTTGTGTCCCTGTGTCTGTGTGCGACGCATGCATGGCGCTGCGGTTGGCCTCTGCGTTGTGCGCATGTGTGGCGGCGTCATCGGCGCTTTGGGGCCGTGACGGGGTGGTTGGTTCCTAGTCCCAGGTGGTGTGTACACATGTGTTCCGCGATGTTAGGATTTGGCCTGTGTGTCATATGTGGATGCAATGGTGGATGTGTAGTGTGCACGCGCTGGTGGGGGGTTGTCCGCTTTTTCCGCCCTTGCACTGTGTGCGCTGTTTGCGTGCACTTGTTGTGTGTGTGCCTACCTGCGTCTCCGCGGTACGTTGCGTCCTTGGTGGTGCATCAGCAGAAGCATGGGAAAGGCCTGCAGTGCTGGATTCATGCCCGGGGTGCCGCTTCTTCGTTGTCCGTGCTCTGCGTCCGTGTTTCCGCCTCTCTTTCACGTGCGGTGTCTCTTTGCCGTGGGAGCCGTTTGTTTGCGGCATCGTAATTTATGCGCCGGGCGGGACGTGTTTCGTCGGACGGTGTGTGTCAGTTGTGCTGCGCCGCTACGTGTGCGGGCGCACTTTGATGGCGGACGGTGTTGCTGGCTTGCCGGCGGTGTTTGGCCTGCTTTTCGCATCGTAATTTGGCGGGCGTGTGGGCTGCGGCATGCGGGCGGTAACTGGTGGTTTTTGCATCCGCCAGCACGGCGGTAGTGCTTCCGCCCGCCATCGTAATGGGCCCCTTAATTACAATTAAATTACTTCCCACCCTATTCCCCTATAAACCCACAACCCGCTACAGAACTAAAACGCAAAATTTACTTTAAAATAATTACTAATTCCTAAAAAATTTTAAATTAATTTAATATAATTAAATTACTTCCCACCCTATTCCCCTATAAATCCACAACCCGCTACGGTACTAAAACACATAGGGGCCCATTAGGATGTCGGGCGGTAGCACCACCGCCGTGCTGTCGGATGTAAAAACCACCAGTTACCGTCCGCCCGCCGCGGCCCACACGCCCGCCCAATTAGGATGTGAAAAGTCAGCCAAACACCGCCCGTAAGCCAGCGACGCCGTCCGCCATCAAAGTGCGCCCGTTCACGTAGCGGCGCGGCCCAATGGACACACACCGTCCGACGAAATCACGTACCGCCTGGCGTACAAATTACGATGCCGCAAACAAACAGCTCCCACGGCTAAGAGACACCACACGAGAAACCAAGGCGGAAACTCGATCGCTGAGTACGGACACCAAAGAGGCGGACCCCCCCGAGCATGAATCCAGCACTGCAGGCCCTCCCCATGCTCTACTTGATGCAGAACCTAGGAGTCAACGCACCGCGAGAGACGCAGGTAGGCAGACACACAACAAGGGCACGCAAACACCGCACACAGTGCAAGGGCGGAAGAACTGTACATGGCCCCCCCCAGACACCCCTGCATGTACACGACACATCCACCACTGCACCCACAAATGTCACACCGGACAAATTGAAACAACTCGTAACAACCGGGCATACACTACCTGGGACCAGGAACTAACGTCCCCGTCACGGCCCCGCAGCGGCGAAGACGCAGCCACACATGCGCACAACGCAGAGCCCAACGACAGCGCCATGTATGCGCCGCACACAAACAACACAGGGCACAACAAACACCACACACCAGCCCCACCCTGAACGCACATGTCACGTGACAGACCTGCCACAGTCATGTCCCCAACCGGCAATTCACTGTTGCCAACCTGACGTCACACAACTGACCCGAACATGTCAGTGATGTCACGCCAAATTAGGACACACCCCTGTGTGCAAAACATGGCGAAGCACACAGCGGCGGCAATATCACCCAGCAGAATATGGACCCCGTCGGCAAAAGGTACGCCAGTACCACACAGAAACACTGATACCACCCTGCCCCCAATACCAAGACATGCAATACGTAACATCAAAGATCCCGGGGACCGACAACAGGTGGCTCCAATTATAACACCCACACACAAGGCCCAACGTATAGCGGAAACGCAGCGTGCCGCCCACACACGGGAGAGGAGATAGCACTGAATGGCCTTCCATACCCACACCGAAACCACAGCTCAACCATTCAAGCAGGACAATACAGTCATTATCCCCCAAAAAAGCCCAACACAGGCATGCAGAGGGAACCGTCCACTGGGCAGATAGCGCATAACACGAAAGAACATTTCGAACGGAAAAAAGAAATAATACCACTCCCCCATGTGGTTCACATGCAAGTTATCTGGAAGGAGTCAGACACCACTGACCTTGACCATTCATAGAAGCATGTGGGATGAGGGCCCGTGTCCTCCGCACAAGCTACTATAACCCAAGTCCTGCCTCCCTACGACCATTACAGAATTCCCAGCAACGTCGGAGGTTGCACTCTGCAGACTGCACAGACAGCCGGAGCACGCCATCACATCGCCCTGCAGCAAAATGGCACTTGCACCACACCTACCCAACTACGCCGGACAGATGAAGGTGTACAAACATAACCTGATACAGATATTGGGATGTGAAAATCTGGCTCTGCTGAACGTAAGTTACCGACTAACTTACCGTATCGCATTGTTCAGCTGCGTCATCCCCGTCTTCTACTGTCGGAGGTGTCCCTTCCACTGTCCTGTGGATTTATGTCTCTCCAACCCGGCATGTCCAATGGCGGACCTGGTACAACTGTTCAACCCCCTGGACGTCCACGACAGGATCTGTTCAGCCTCTGGGGCCATGGCGTATGTGGCTGCAATCGGACCCACACTGCAATGGGACCACTGTGCCTCCACACGACGTATTCTGGATCACAGTTTCATCGAATGTCATCCAACATGTCCCATCAGGCTCCTACAAGGGACAACTTACGACCAACACCTTGACAGCCACCATCCGCTTCATTGGATGGCATCCATGTATACCACCAATGCCATGGAAGCCCTGCTGGTAGGTATCGCATACCTGACAACCTGTCAATTCGTCGGACCCCGACGCAATACCCCCAATTGAACAATGATGTCCTACACCGTACCCATGCTTGGCTCCGCACGGACTGAGCAGTTACCAGTACAACAACTATACCATACAACCTGCAACTAACACCACACCATTAACTACACTGCCATGATATCGGATATTTTCGGGACATGCACTCTGTTCCTCATCACATCCAGTAACTCTGCATGAACAGGGGGAGGCAGAGGCATGGGATTTGTGAATGGCAACCACATGGACAACACTGCACGTACAACTATGCCATAATATGTATCCTGCGCCCATGAACATATGCACCGGTCAGTGGACAGTAATCGGTCGGCTGTAGTATGTGAGAGCTGTCACCTCACCTCCCTCTGAACTTCCGTGCCAGGACTTTTGCATGGACAACAAGTGCATCCCCCTACAACATGACCCCAGTGACTGTGTCATGTCCAGTAGCCACCACATTGCAACAACAAGTGGGACGCCGTTGCATGCACATAGGCCCATGCCCTGATGACACCCCTCACGCACGTGTGTATGAGTAACTATAGCAGCAAACCTGTAACATGGAACTGAGATGTACTGTGCCCATGATGTCAAGCGGTCTGGTAGGCAAAATGTATACTGTCTGTGTCAAAGTCAGCAGCTCCACAGTAATTAGCAAATGCACATTAGCACAGCAACGGCTAAGCAGTTGTAACTCTGAAGCCCACATCCCACAGTCAACAACTAATCACATGTACCCCTACACCCTATGCTATGTGTAATCATGCTGAGTATATCCTCCACATGCATTTCGCTGCCAGTAGTGTCCACTATACTGCATCACAGAGGACATAAGTCCTAATACATGGCTTGAAGTAAATATGTGTCTCTGCTTATTCATTCCACGAGTACGAATGAGAGAGGATGAGAGTGTGTGAAGTACACGGCAGTCGTGAGATGACCATGTAGTCCACTGTCATTGGATGTCAACGCAAATGAGTAGCACAATTGTGGAAGACACACATGTGTCATGTGAAGCGGGAGTTACGCTTGGCTCAGGTGGGTGGGTGTGACGGGTAGGTGCGCACATGCAATGTTGAAACACGCTGTGTTGGGAGGATTCCGGAGCAGTACATCACCGCTCTCCTGGGAATTTGTAAAGACCACCTGTCTGGGGATGAATGTGAACTCGTGTGTGCACAACAGGCGGGCACACGATCAATGCTGCATCAGGTGTAGACGTCAGCCCACCCTCTGTGGACATGCTGGATAATGCTGTGCGTCCGCCAGGCCCTTGCCAAGGCACTCACATCCCCTGTCGACCAGGTGTATCCCCAACATTGTCCACCTGCACAGGCAATCCAGGGCACGGGATGGCAGTGGAGCATGGTGGGTGAGAGGTCATGGCGCGCTCCTCCTGGTCACATCACGCAGGCAACACATCCTCAATATGTAGTATGGCACAAGTCAAATGGAAGTAGTGGGGTGACGCACACATCACGAGCAGGAGTGACGTCACGGAAGGTGGCTCACACCATCTCACTCATTGCCTATTTTCCCACACACGTTACATGCCATTGCAACAGAGAAGCCAGTGCGTGCACAAGCAGCTCCAAGCTCGCCCCAGAGAGGCCAAAGAGTGAATGTGTGGGTCCATGAGCTCCAGTTGGACGTGGCCTGGGCCGCTAGGGCAGCTACAGCCTCTGTGTGTTGCAGGTGGTGTATCCGGACTGCGGAGCCTGTCATGCATTGTCAATGTAGCCCGGGTCTCGAGTCGGGGCACCACGCAGGTGTACGGCGTCCCGCCACTTATTATACCGCGAGACAGACCACTTGTTCAACTGGACCCACACATACACTCCTTGGCCTCTCTGGGGCGAGCTTGGAGCTGCTTGTGCATGCGCTGGCTTCTCAGGTGCAAACGCATATTTGGGTGAGCGAGGGGAGGCCATGAGGACAGGGTAATATATGACTGTCTGACTTCCAGTTAGTTTAAGGAATGACCCTGATGTGGTTATAAAAAGACGTGTCTCGTGTGTATTGCAACTAGTAGATAAGCCGATGAACTTCCCATGTCTTGCATGTAGCCCCGCACCTAGACCCGCCCACTCGACACATAAAAATGAGTACCAGCACCACATCCTTCCCATTCGAAGCACTGACTGGGTGTGACAACCATCGGACAGTCTTGTGTAGTCCACCCACGCGTACATGTGGGCCCTCCATGATCCATGTCACCTGCGGCAAAGTGATGTCATGGGCAATGACGGAAGTGAGGAGAGCTGTCTGCCCCACGCACAGATGGCGCATCAGCTCAACAGACCCAGCACTGAGGGCAGCAGGGGTCACATGTGCAGGGGCAGCTGTGCCTGGTGTGAAGGCACATGCATATAGACAGCACATCGAGCATCTACTGTCCATTGTCAGGCGGACCTAGCAAAAGATCACAAGACAACACATCTGTGTGGGTGTACCCACTGTGACCAACACTGCGCAACAATCAACGTACTCGCCCTGTGCATGGCCCACCCCGCAACGGAGGTCACATTCAGTGCCACTAACTCACACACATCCCTATCATGAGGCATGGTGTGTCCAATCGACAGGGCTGAGTTTGCGCTTATCCGGAGGGTCCTGAACAGGAGACACATGTAACCCACTAGGCAGTCTGTGTTGTCACCTACTGGCATTGTGCAGTCAATGTGCACGCCAGGCCTGCTGGGACTGAGAAGGGCAGCATGGCCCCAGCCTGACATTCACACGAGCAAAAAGTGCACTGAGACCTGCATTGCCAATTGTCTGTGTCACTGGATGTCTGACATGAAGTTGCCATGTACCACCACTCGGGAGGGACAGACATGTCAAAGCGCCCGAGAGCTCACATACCCCTGCCACCTGCAGTCAGCATGGTGAGCAGTGCATGTTTGAACCCCACAGGCTCTGACTCATAGTGCTGCGGATCAACGACATGTGTGTCCCCCACATGCACTCCCACACACACTGCAGTTGTCTCTCACACACAACTTTCGCAAGGAATAGCCATGTGCAGTGTATGTGGAGCTCGGAATCCAGGATCTCCAGCTCCTCGCTGGTGAGTGGACCTGGACATATCCTCAGCGTCATCGACGTGAAGGTGGACAGGTGGCAGCAGCAGGTGTTGTTGAGGGATGCCAGGCTGCAGTCCCAGGTAGCTGTGGTAATGCCGGTCTCACTCCCACACTCATATAGCCCCCTGGGGCAGGTTCAGTGGGTCCAAGCTGCTGCAATTTGTGTACCATGTCTGCCAGCTTCAATTGCAGACAATGGCCTGCTCCCAGCTGGCCCGGGACGCTTACCTCCATAGTGGAACACGCAGGGTGCAACCGCGAGGGTCATTGGAGTTGGCCGCAAGGGCCTGGCCCATGGCGGGTACAGTTCGCTGATGCCATGTGCACCACACAGTATAATGTGCGCAATGAATCTGCAGGTGTGGCCATGATTTGTGTGTGGGAGCAGGTCCACAATGGACAGGGCCACAACATGCTGTGTGCATAGGCAGTGACGGCCAGTGCCCAGCCTCCACATGTCTGTTAGCATATCATCATGTACACATTGGCATGGGAGTATGGACATATGCACACACATGCCATCTTTCACTATGTACATCTGCCACCTGGCACGTGCAACGTTACGTGTCACTTGTGATGTGTATTGGCAATCACACAGCCGTGTTGGCATGGAGCTGTCAATGTGTACACCTGTCAATGTTTCTGGAGGTGTGATCCGTACAGTGCTGTACATAGGGTGCAGTAGGGACATCAATGACTGTCTCATATCCCCTCGTGCTACAGGTCCCACTTGTTTTGGCCGCTCAGCCTGTGTCCATAGCGTTGTTGGTGTGTGCCATACTCACCCAGCCTCGGAAGCAGTGTCATGCACAGCAGCGAGTTATGTTGCCGTGGTATTGCCGCTTGCCAAATATGCAGTCTGATACCATCAGCATGCCTTACAAGTTATTAAGGCCTAAATCCCCATGTGCATGCTCATAGCAATGGTGTGTGTCACAGCCCATTGCAATTGGCAGGGGACCTGTGTAAGTGTATTGTGGCTGTGCTGTCCCTACTTGTCAGCTGTTCTGTGATTCAATTGCTTGGTCAGTCATTTGTGTTTTGTGTATGTGGAAATGCCCTGTGGCGTGTTGCTTTGACATGTGTCCACTTCCATCTTTCCTAGGAGGAGACCAAACATACATCGCCCCTACCAATTGCTGTCAGACATGGAGGATGTGGAGGTAATCCGGAAATTCCGTCTGGACCGACCCACCCTGCATCGCCTATGTGCCTTGTTGGAACCCCACCTCCGTCCTCGCAGGGTGTATCCAACTGCATTTACCCCCACGGCTAAGGTGATGGCTGCACTGCATTTCTTCGCCACTGGGTCATTCCAACACACAGTGGGCAGTGGAAGTGGGATGTCCCAGCCCATGTTCAGCATGGTGCTACGTGATGTACTGTCAGCTATGATGCTGTACAGGAACAGGTACATCAGATTCCCCAGGGCTCGTGAATTGGCGGCAGTGAAGGGTGATTTCTATGCCCTTGGATGGATCCCCCACGTTATTGGTGCAATCGATTGCACCCATATTGGCCTTGTAGCACCACAGGCCATGGAGCACATTTATCGGAATAGGAAGCACACCCACTCCCTGAATGTGCAAGTGGTGTGCCTTGCGGACATGGTCATTACACACGTGTGTGCGAAGTTTCCAGGATCGGCCCATGACTCGCACATCATGCGCAACAGCATCCTACCACGTCTGATGACCAATCTGCAACCGGACCGTGCTTGGATTGTTGGTGAGTATGTGTACTCGTGTAGCGTGCCTGGTGTGCGATGCTGTCTTGGGGACAGTTGGAATTGCAACTAATCTCGGTATTCCTCACACCCAGGGGACTCTGCTTATCCGAATGGGCCTTGGCTGCTCAGCCCATTACGTAATCCTCGGACCCCAGCTGATGACCGCTACAATGAGGCACATGGGAGGACCAGACGTGTGGTGGAGCGGACCTTTGGCCTCCTCAAGTCCAGGTTCAGATGCCTGGACCGCACCGGGGCGCACTGGCGTACTCCCCACAGAAGGTGTGCCAGATAGTAGTGGCTTGCTGCATGCTGCACAATCTGGCTATTCGCAAGCAGATCCCCCTAATAGTGGATGACGGTGATCATCCAGGGCCCCAGTCTGCAGACCAGGACGGGTCCAGTGACGAGGACAGTGGAGAGGAGGAAGCTGTGAATGTGCGTCAGCAGCTCATCGCCCGCTACTTCACTTGACGGTGAGTGTCCATTTACGACGGCTGAAGTAGCTGTAGTTGTGCAGGTGTATGTGTGCTCTGTCACGGAGGCCTTTTGTTCACTGAGTGCTGTGTGTCAATGGTCCATGTCCAGGTTAGTATGCCACTGACAGTGGCTGTAGCATTGTGCCCTGTTGCTCTGTGAGATGTGTGTACATTGCTTGTAGTTGGTGACAAGTACTGTGTGATGAGTGTGTGACACACTCATTGAATGTACTCTTGTTCTGTTTTTCACCCCTAGGTCCCTACAGCCTCTCCTGTCCCATCGACATACCACACAGCAGATGCATTTCTGCTCATGGTGGCGGTTGCACATCGTTGAATAAACACAGGGCACAGACATCAGATTGTGATCAAGGTGTATTTATTTTCAGCGGTGACATGTTATTGTGTGCAAGGTGTTGACAAAAGTGGTGCGTGCAGTGACTATGAGTTGACGGTCATGGCTGCGTGATGCTCAAGGTGTACCCATTTAGTCCTATGTCCACAGTCCAACAGACACATGCCATTCACATGGCAGTGTGGGGTAGGATCGTATTACAAGTCAATGCAGTAGGTGGTCAAGGTGGCTGGCTGACTCACTGGCGTTTGGTGCGTGCGAAGTCCTCTCTGGACAACTGTTTCCTCTTCGGACGGCCCCTTCCACGTTTGGAAGGGGGGGGTGTGTTGGTGGGCTGCTGGTGGTGGCTGAGGAGTGCTCACTCGCTGTGGACGCAGGGGAACGCGATGCTGCACGACCCTGCGCCACAGCAGGTGGTGGCGGAGGTGGTGTTGCTGGCCTTGCTTGTGCCCTCACCACCACCACCAGCTGGCCCATGAGGGCCACGAGTTGGCCCATATGGGCGTTCATGGCCCTCAACACCCCAAGGACCTCCCGCGTGTCGCTAGCCGACCTGGCCCATTCTCCTTGGGCCTCTTCATAGGCCCCAAGGACTCTGTCGATTTGCGGCTGGGCTTGGCTCCCAGGCACAGATGGCGTTGGCCTGACCCTGCTCCTCCTACAAGTACTGCTGCCACCGACCTGCCCACTAGCCACATTGCTCACCACGGTCCTCGTTCTGGCTCCCAGGGTGGACCCCGACGGCCGGGCCACCCCTTGCCCTGGGGCTGTGGCCAGGGATGACGTGGTGGTGGTGGTTGTGGCGGTGGTGGTGGTTGCGGCGGTGGTGGTGGTGGTGGTTGCGGCGGTGGTGGTGGTTGCGGTGGTGGTGGCCGCAACGACCGTGGCAGCAGGGGTCTGTGACTGGTCAGCAGCCCTGGGTGATGGGTTGGTGGGTAGGAGGGGCCCTGGGGAGCGGTTGTGCCCTGCCACACCAGATGGGCCTGCTGGGTGGTCCACGTCCGAGGAGGTGTCCAGCTCCTCTACATCCGTGAGTCCGGGTCGGGGGCTTGCGGACTGGCTGTGCTGGCTGCTGTCTCCCTCTCCAGCGTCCAGCAGTTCGGCACCTGTGGGGAGAATGAGATAGGTTAATGTGTTGCACCTAGCAAAGTATGTATTGGTTGTCTGACATTCACAGTTCGTGCACTGTCGTGCACAGGTTTCCCAGAGGCATGTGTGTGGATGTACGATGTGTGTATGCGTGGGCAAGGCAATGGAACTGTGTGATGTGAACATGTGGCATGGGTCGGATTAGCAATGCCGATGGGTGTGTGTTGCTATACTCCTACATTTTGTGGCTCGGGTGTATGCGGGCTCCAGACCTATCCACGATATTGAGGTGAAATATGGTTTAGGGGTTCAAATGGAACGCTTAGAAACGCAGATGGGAAAAGGGGGTACAGCCCCCTCAACGCTTTTGAGGTGAAATATGGTTTAGGGGTTCAAATGGAACACTTAGAAACGCAGATGGGAAAAGGGGGTACAGCCCCCTCAACGCTTTTGAGGTGAAATATGGTTTAGGGGTTCAAATGGAACGCTTAGAAACGCAGATGGGAAAAGGGGTACAGCCCCCTCAACGCTTTTGAGGTGAAATATGGTTTTGGGGTACATACTGTGACATATGGGTGCAGAACGGGACATGTGTTTTGGCAACATGACAGTGCAGAGACAAAGGTGTGTGTATGTCTGACATCCCCAGCATATCTGCTCACTGTTATCATTTATGGACATTACACTGCAAGCATTGTAGTGAGTGAGTGATGGTTGTGTGCCACACGACGTATTGCAGATGGGCCAATTCCTTGGTGTGCGTGCTACCCTCGGCCATGTGCATCAATGCAGTGCTCTTGGGGTGTTGACTATATTATGTATGTTGTTAATCACAGTGTGACGTGCGCTTCAGTCACTGCAGGCACATTATTTGTCATGGGCAGGTATCTTTGCATAACTACTGTATGAGGGCCAGCTGTTCGGATGACATACCTTTCATGACACAGGGGCTGACAGATGAGATGGATGATATGTTGAATGTGCATTGTGTGCCTGTGTGTTTCATGGGTCCAGTGGTGTGTATGTGCATTATTGTGGTCCCACGCTGTTACTTCTAGGCAGGTTGGACTTACATGGGCGTTGTTGTACGATGTGTGGGTAACAGGCAGTAAGGACTACATGGACAAGACTTCGATGGTGTTGCTGATGTGTGTGATGAGTGGCACGGTGCCCGCCGTGTGGGTCTGTGCTCCAGTGGGACTTGTGCATGCAGACGTGGCTCCTTAGGTGTTGCTGTGTTTGTGATGGGTCATGTGGGGTATGACTCTGTAATACATGTCCGTGTGCACATTGGTCACATGATTGTGACAGGGAGCAGTGCTGCGTGTTCCTCTGCTACGTGACATGTCCCATGTGTTAGTCGTAATACAGTCCTCATGCCTACAGACACCCCGCCCTGTACAGTTTTCCACCTACAGGTTGTTTTTGAGTGCGCAATACAATGGATGCCACATGGTTATGGGAGGGAGGGGTGCTCCATGTTGCTGGTCTGTGGGAGTGGGGGCGGTGTTGTGAGTTGTGGTGCTGGCTTACCACCCACAGAAACCCCTCCATGTAGGGTGAGATATCTACCTGTCGGCTGAAGGTGTGCACTGCAGTGGCTGACACATGGGTGTGGGGTGTGCTCCACCTTGCTGCGCTGTAGGACTAGGGGCCTGGTGTGTGTTGTACTTCAGCTGTCCCCCTCCCACCCACTGACTTTGTGTTCCGGCTACTTACCTGTTACTTGTCGGTTACTGCAGCTATGGCTGACACATGGGTGTGGGTGTGGTGAGTGCTCCTTCTGGCACTTTTGGAGTACAAGGGGACCTGGTGGGAGTTGCGGTGCTGGCTGACTGTACACATGCCTCCATGGTTTTGTTAGTTGGTCGGTTTGGGCTGAGTGTGTGGTAGTGTCTGTTGCATGTGTGAGTGATGTCTTCTGTATTGTGTACTGGACATTGGGGTGTTTGTCCCTCGGAGCCATGGCATAGTGGTAGTGCATGTGAGTACATAGCGGTGTGCTGGTATACATTTGTTTGTACTTACCAGCCTCCACTCCCCCTGGTATTCCGGTGAGACTCTCCGGATGTATGATGCCTCGCACCTTCTCCTCTCACGCCTTGAAGCTCTTGAAAAGCGCGGGATTACCTCCACCAGTCCTGTCAGCCAGCTGCCGATTCTTGGCCTCCTTCTTCTTGACCTCCCTTTTCATATCGTGCCACCTCTTGGTGATTTCGCCTCGGTTGCGTGGCACGTTCCCTACTGCATTGACCTGGTCTACGATCCTGCTCCACATCCGATTTCTGGTGGCTACTGTTGTCTGTTGGACCTGGTTGCCAAAGATTTGTGGGTGCACCTTGATGATCTCGTCGACCATGACCGTCAGCTCAGTTGAAGTGAACTTTGGCATTCGGTGTGCTGCCATGGTGTGTGGTTTGGTGTTTGTGGTGCTGGTGCGGTGTGTGTAGGTGGTGTGTGATGTGCTGGTGTTTGGTGGTGCTGGTGCTGGTGCTGGTGGTGGTGGGTGTGATGGGTGCGTATCTGTGGTGTGCTGCTGTCCTTGCTGTGTCGCTGTGTTCTCTCCTCTCTTCTTGGCTTTGTAGTGTTGCAAGGGATTGTGGTCTGTGAAGGGGCTGCTTTTGTGCTTACCTATGTGGGTGTGTCATGATGGTCTGTTGTTTTCAGGTGTGTTGTGGCTGGTGTTCTGGGATTAGTAGTTTATTTGTTTGTCCAGGGGAGGGGTGTTTTCGGGATGTGTACTGTGTTTGTGTATTTGTGCGTGGCTTGCTGTGTGGACTTGTTGGCCATGTTGTGTGTGTTTGTTTGGGTCCGCGGATGGTTTCTGTGCAGGGACGTGGCCTCCAGGGCTTCCGCCGTGTCCATTTCCATCTCTGTTGTTTACGATGGCGGGCGGTGTATTTGTGTATTTACCGCGCTCATGTCGGAGCGATCCTAATTTCACGGGCGGTGTCTCGATCGTCAGGGCGGGCGGTTTTTGGTTGTCGTGCGTATTTGCGTCCGTGGCGGACGGGTGGACTTAGAATCGGACATGATCGGGCGGTACTTTTGGGTTTTTTTCCGCCGCGGGCGGTGTTCGCTTCGCGGCATCGTAATTGCTCGGTCGGTATTCAGACGGTGTAGGCGGGCGGATTTTTACCTCTATGGTGGATTTTTTACCGCCCGGTATCGTAATGGACACCATAATTTACTTTTAAAAAAATTACTAACTTCTAAAAATTTTATACATATATTCTAAAACTAGTACAATAATTAACAAAAAATATAAATACAAACATAAAATACATAATAAAATACATAACACTAATATAAATATCGATATTAGTAACATGGATATTTTTGCTATCGATATTACTAACTTCGATATTAACAAAAACAATATTTCTTACCTTGAGGTTGATATTCTGGTCGCCGATATTCTTGACTTCGATATTGTGTCCCTACGATATTTCAAACTCGATATTATTGTAGGTCGAAATTAAAAACTCGATATTTAGACTGTTTACCGAAGAGTGTGGGGCTGAGGGAGGATCCTTGGGGTACTCCGCATCTGATCTCTGTCGGTTCTGAGAGGAAGGGCAGGAGTCTTATTCTCTGTGTTCTGCCTGAGAGGAAAGATCGTATCCAGTCTAAGGCTTTTCTTTGGATGCCAGCGTCAAGGAGTCTGATGGATAGTGAGACGTTGTCGAAGGCTGCTGATAGGTCCAGGAGGATGAGGGCTGCTGTGTGGACTTGGTCGAGGAGGGCTCGGATGTCGTCGGTGGCGGCCAGGAGGGCGGTCTCGGTGCTGTGGTTGCAGCAGAATTCGGATTGAAGGTGTCTAGGATGCTGTTGGTTTCTATGAAGTGTACTAGCTGGGTGTCTTTGGTGGCAAAAGGAAGCAGTGAGATGGGCCTGAAGTTCTTGAGGTCCATCGGGTCTGCGGAGGGCTTCTTTAGGAGCGAGTTGACTTTGGCGTGCTTCCAGTTGTCGGGGAATGTGGCGGACTCGAGGGAGCAGTTGATAGTTCAGCGTAGCTCGGGTGCAATGGAAATGGAGGCCCTGTGGAAGATGTGCAGGGGGCAGGGGTCAGAAGGGAATCCGGAGTGGATGCTCTTCATTGTCTTTAAGGTGTCTTCTGTAGTGAGAGGGGTCCAAGTGAGAAGGGTCTGTTGGGTGGCGTTGTTGGGGGTGGGAGTTGAGGCGGTGCCATGGTCTTGGTCATCGAAGTTGTCGTAGAGAGTCTTGATCTTGAGGTGGAAGAAGGAGCTGAGTTTATCGCAGAGGTCTTCGGAGGGAGGGACGTTGGTTGTTTCGCTGTTGGGTTTGGCGAATTCCTGTATGATGGCGAAGAGTTCCTTGGAGTTGTGGGCATTGGAGAGGATTCTGTCTTGGATGAAGGTTTTTTTTGTTGATTTGATGAGTTGGTGGCATGCTGTGATGGCTGTTTTGTAGGCGTAGTGTTCTTCTAGGGTTTTGCTATTTCTCAACGGCTTCTCCAGTCGTTGGCAGGAGCGCTTGGACTTTCGGAGATCCATGGTGAACCAGTTGGCCTTTTTGTTGTGTCGTCTCATGTTGTTCTGGAGGGGGGCGAGAGTCCTGGCACTGTTGGTGATCTATTGGTGGAGGTTGCTTGCCACTGTGTTGGCGTCTGTTGTAGTTGGGGGAGGAGTGCAGGTGAGGTGTTCTTCTGAGACGTTGTTCCAGTTTCTGCGTGGAAGGCAGCGCATGTGCTTGTGTGCGGTGGGTTTCGTAAAGGAGAAATGGATGCAGTGGTGGTCTGTCCAGGGCAGTTCCGTGGTGTGGCTGAAGCAAATGTTGTTTCCTCCAGCGAAGATGGGGTTGAGTGTGTGTCCTGCTGTTTGAGTGGGGGTGGAGACAAGTTGCTTCAGTCCTCTGTTGGTGAGGTTCTCCAGGAGGGCAGTGGTGTTGGGATAGCTGTTGCTGTCCAGGTGGAAGTTCAAGTCTCCGAGTAGTAAGCAGTCCGTAGAGGCAAAGGCGTGGGGTGCGATGTGGTCAGCGATGACGTTGGTAAAGGGGCTGTGGGGTCCAGGAGGTTTGTAGGTGAGTGTTCCGCAGAGCGTCGTTCTGGGGTTGGGCTGGATCTAGAAGTGGATGTGTTCCATGGGGGGTGAGGCGTCATCCGAGTTGGAGGCTGTCAGTCGGAGGGAGCTTTTGTGGACAATGGCAAGGCCTCCTCTTGGGCGGTTTGGGTGGTCTTTTCTCAGGATCTTGTATACGTCTGGGATGGCGGTTGCGATGTCGGGTGCTGAGCTGGCATTGGTCCAGGTCGCTGAGAGGAAGGCGACATCTGGCGTGTGATTGTTGAGGGGGGTCCCAGATTTCTACGGCGTGTCTGTGCAGGGAACGTATGTTGAGGAGGATGCAGCTCAGTGGTTTTTGTGCGGTGGCGTCCGGCGGGTTGGGGGTGCCTGCCTGGGTCTGGAGGTGGGTGAAGGTGCAGCGGCAGTGTCAGGAGGAGATAGGGCCATGGGTGTTGCTCGGTGTCAAGAGCTGGCAGTTGTTGCGTCCGGGGTTGAGTGCGTGGAGCATTCTGGGGTCGTAGTGGCAGGGGGTCGGGGGACCAGGGTTCCTGGCACTGGTTGCGGTTGGGTCGCATCCAGTCCAGTTCATTCTGGGATGTTGTAAGTGCACATAGAAGCCATAAAGCGTACATGGGCTTGATACTTGTCAACACAAGTTTCCTAGCTCCATGTTGGCTTCACTGACTCCTGAGATGTTTGTTACCAAACATCTTGTCTTAATAAATCCTCACTGATGCCAGTGATGGATTTATTAATACATTCATAAAGGAGACGATTTTAGAGGATCCACTGAAAACCTACCAAACACTGGTGTGGCTCCTGACTTGTTTTCGCCAGCCTGCCACTACCAGACATGTTTCTGACCTCATGGAGTGAGAGCCAGCTCCCTAAGAGGACAGAGACAAAGCCTGCCCTGGGCGGAAATGCTTCACACCTCCTCCAGGACAGGATTGCCTTCTTGGGCAGGAAGCTTCAAATTCAATGTCGCCTTTGAAATCCAACCCAGGAACCTCCAGATAGTGGGGGAGGTCTAGCCCCCTTTCCTGCTCCACTTTCGGTTGGAGGAAAGGTGGGAATATTAGATGAGGAGGAGGGTCCACATTTAGCCTACACCACCCCTAGGGCAGGGCAGGGCACCCCTCCCTGGAAATTCCATCATCTTGGAATGGTGGAGAAACCTCCAATCAGGGCTAGGGTACTGCTTCTTCCCATAGGAAGTGGTCACTAGAGGGTGTAGATACCCTAAAGGAAAGTAGCCCATTGGTTACTACCTGTCTCCCCTTGTAACACCCCTAAATTCAGTAATAAGGTGGCACCCTGAGACCGGTACATCAGATTCAATGGACAACAGAAGACCAGGACAAAAAGACCCGCTGCTCGGAAACTGAAGCCTTGCTGCAGAAGAATAAAAGGCACCAAACCGTGCCTGCTGCTCCTAGGACTCGACAATCTCTGCTGCTGTGTTGTCCTAAAGCCTGAAAGGACTCCAATAACCCCTGAGAACCTCCCACCTTCAAGAAATTGCCATGAAGCTCCCTTGGAGTGAAGGTATCACCCCCTTGCACACCGCAGGCACCGATCCCGTGAAATCTGGTTTGTTGACTTGCTGCTCCCCAAAGACCTCAATGCAGCACCAAAGCAAGAAGAAGTACAACAGCTCTGGAGGGTCCGATCTGCCTCCCCAGCAAGTTTGGAGGAACCAGGTCCTACCGGAGCTGTGGCATACAAAAACCCCTGGTACCGGACCTCCAACGGTAAAAACCAAGAAGAAGACTCCACACTGGACTCCTGAAACACCAGAAGCAAGCGCCCATCAAGGGACATCGAGACACCTGAGGTCCACTTCCAGAGTGGCATAGCTGTCCCAAGACCACCTCTCCCAGTTGCCAGCTTCTGACTGCAAGGACCTGAAGACGCACGACACCGGCTGACCTGTTCGCTCTGCACCCAGCCCCACCTGCCCCAACACTGACCAACCAGCCCTGCTCTCGTGGTCCCCAGGCCCTTGCAACCCCCTCCCTGTAAGGAGACCCACCAAAGTTACTTGTAAGTCCCTCTGTGCAGTGCTTTTTCAAGTGGCCCCTTTATCTTTGCGCACCAGCTTCCAAGACTTCAGCACCTCTGCTCCCGGCTTCTCCAGGATGCTCCTTAACTTCTTCTGCTGGAACTTTGGACCTGTCCAGACATTGACCTAAAACGTGAAGGTGAACTTCGTGAAAGCATTGCCTGAATTCTATGCATTGTTTATTGCTTTTTCCCAATTGTTTCCTATGGTGCTTAATTGTGCAAAAAAGTGATATATTTTCCGAACTTTGAAAAATCGTAACTTTGAAAGCACTTACATTAGAACTGTGTTTATGGTCTTAAAATTATATAAAAATTGATGTTATTTTTACAAATTGGTCTCAAATGTATTCTTGAGTGTGTGTTTCATTTATTATATATGTGAGTATAACAAATGCTTAACAATACCCTCGAATAAGCCTAACTGCTCACCCACACTACCACAAAAAGAAAATTAGTGTTATCTACTTTTGCCTCTACCTGCCTTTTGGGGATCTTTCGCACTCTCTACATAGTTTACTTCATTTTAGCACACTGTACAGAGAGGCACTTTCCTACATTGGTTGATCAGCTGTGGGGTACACGACTTTGCATTTGCTGGACCACTTAGACAATAAGTGATCCCTTGAATAAATCCAAAAAGTGTCTGTAGACAGTCTAATTTTTGATTGGTCCAATTTTTTCTAAATTTCTAAAATTAACTGCTAGGGCCTTGGTTAAGTCCCTAAAATCAAGTGGTTAGAAATTTAAAAGTCTGTGCTTTAGTTAGGATAAAGTATTCAGTGATAGTTATTTTTTTTTTTACTTCCTAAAAAGGTCCCAACTTTAGTAAAATAATGCCTGATTCCGATAGCCAGGTTCAGGTGCTTGACCTGACCCCTTACATGGATCTGAGCCATGCTCACCTAAGAGGCCTCAGTAGGAGCTATGGAATCAAACCAGGCAAAAGTCCTAAAAAGGAATTTCTCAGACAACTGATGGCTCAGTTTGAGAAACTTCACCCAGAACTGGTAGCACAGTATGAGGATGAAGATAATGCCAATTAAGATGATGTTGAGAAAAGACATGAGTCAGTCCACTCAAACACAGCTGAGACCCCCTCAGATGAGGACCTCATGCTGGAAAGATTGTCCAGGAGACTGAGATTAGAGGCTTAGCTCCTGGAACTAGAAAAGCAAAGAAAAGAGACGGGCCTAGGACCTATCTCTGGTGGCAGCATACAAGTAACTAGGGAGAATAGCAGTTCCTGTGAGTCAAAAGTCCCCAAAGTAATTGTCTCTCACTATTCAGAAGATGATGACATCACCAAACAGTTTACTGCATTTGAGAGAGACTGTATAGGCAGGAAAGTAGCTAGACCAAATTGGGCTCTTCTCTTGTGGGAATTATTCTCAGGGAAATGCAGGGATAAACTCCTGACATTACCTGAAAAAGATGCTGAGTCTTATGACCTCATGTATGGTACCCTGTTTGAGGGCTTTGGATTCACTACTGAAGAGTATAGAATAAGATTCAGGAAGACTCCAAAAACCCAGAGTCAGTCCTGGGTAGAATTTGTAGACTTTTCAGTAAAACCACTGGATGGTTGGTTAACAGGTAACAATGTGAATGACTATGAAGGGCTTTATAATTTAATCATGAAAGAGCATCGTTTGAGTAATCACTACAATAAGAAGCTACATCAGCATCTGGTAGATCTAGGTCCACTTTTTCCTCTAGAGGGGGAAGAAGGCAGACCATTGGGTCAAAATAAGGGTGCCCAGAACTGCCACTGGTAGTGAAGACCAACAGACAGAGGCCAAAAAGCCCCCAAGGAAAGATGGTGATCAAAAATAAAAATAAATTAGTCTTCTTCAGGCCCCCAAAAACCTGCTCAGGAGGGTGGACCCAGTAACTCATCATAGCCCAAGGGAGGGTACCAGAGTAAGAACTGAGATCCCAAAAAGGCTTGGTGTCGTGACTGAAAGGCACTTGGACATCAAACTGGAGACCCTGGCTGTAAAAACAAACCAAGTGCCTCTAGTCTACCTGCAGTAAAGGCAGTGGCCAATCTCCAGATGGGATCTCAGGTGAGCCCTGAACATATCAGAGGACTCACTGAGGCAACCCTTGTAGGGGATGTGGACTTAGCCACCTTAGCTGCCTGGCCCACTAATATGCAAACATACAGACAGCATCCTATTATATGTAGGAAGGTAGGATCTGACTGCATGGTTACCCCCCACTTTTTGCCTGGTGTTTTGCTGGTTTTTGACTAGTCTGACTGGGATCCTGCTAAACAGGACCCCAGTCTATCTGCTTTCTCCTCTAAATTGTCACACATGTACTTTGGTACACTCTAGATTGGATACTGGGGTACCCTTATACGTCCCTAGTATATGGTACCCATGTACCCAGGGCATAGGTACCCCAGAGGCCTCCCATGGGCTGAAGCAGGTATTATGCCACCCATGAGAGGCCATGCAAAATGGAACTCCAGGTCTGCTACAGCAGCCTGTGTAAGTTGGTGCTTGCACCACTTACTTTAGACATAGGTTCACTATACCTATAGGTCACTACACTTAAAACATATAAGTCACCCCTATAGCAGGCCTTATCAATCCTGAAGGCAGGGTGCTGGATTTTTAGTGAGAGGGTGCCCCTGCATGAGCAGAGCCTCTCTGCAGCCTTCAGAGGCCATTCTCCCGGGCTGTCTGTGACTCAGCCGGACATATAGGTAGAGTTGCATTATAACCTTGCGGTAAATGCTATCTCGAAAACGGCTGCATATAAACATATCGTGTTTGGTATCAAACACCTTGGAATCATACCTCCACACCGGTAACTTCCACCCTTCTGAAGCGAGCTTCGTGGGGTCACCAGAGACACACTTCTGCCCTCCTGCTGCTGAGCCAAGCTCGAGCAGGGTAAGGCAGCACAATAGGCATCCTGTCACAGGGAGGTGTGACCACCTCCCAGACAGGATTTAGTGTATTGGGGCTGGGTGGGTGCACTCTGAGAGTGCCTGAAAGTCTGCACCCGGGGCACATTTGGTGTCCCCGTGCATAGTCCAGCTCAAACCAGTTCTGGGAGCCATTGGCTCCTGCTCTGGTGCGAAACTGGACAAAGGACATGGGTGTAACCACCCCTCTGTCCTGACCATCCCCTAGGAGGGTCCCCCAAATCTGTCCAACCCTTCCCGTGGGTACATAAGGGCTTACCTGGCTGTAAGACTTTAGATTTTACGTGGACAAGATTCTACAAGAAGAAACAACTGACACTCTGGACTTCGACTGGGCCCGACTTTGTCTACCTCTCCGTCCAAAGCTTTGTCTGTGCCCTTGCTCCATACAGGCTCCGTGCAGGACCTGTGGTGCACTAAGGACAACTGAAGAATCTCCCTTGGAGTGAAGGAGTCACTCCCCTGCCCTAGCAGGCACCTTAATGCAACTGACCGGTCTGCTGCTCCTGAGCTCCTGCAGACTCCAAAGATTTCAGCAACACAGGAGGTGGGTTTTCGAAGTTCCTCGAGATTGATCTGCCCTCTCAGCAAGTTTGAGGCCAGTATCTCTCGTGGGGACTGCATAACCCAAACCCCTGTGCATCGTGTCCATTTGCAGTTGCATATGCTTGTTGGCAATTCCCGAGCTTGTGCATTGGACTCTGTGTAGTCCTGACCCTGAGCAGTATTTGCACCAAAGAACTCCGGCCTCCTCGCACCAAGTGCTCCGTGGGCTGGTACTTTGCAATCTTGCCCGAGGTCCCCTCACGACTCATGGTCCTTTGGCTGTGGGTCTCTCTGAGGGTCATCTTGATTTCTGTTGGGCTTTCCTGGTTGCTCTAGATGTGCCCTGACTCCCCATTGCTTGGTGAGTCCCCTGGACCTTGCAGGTGCACACCGTAACCTGCTTGACCTTCCTTTGTGGGTTGCTTTTGCCAAGGCTTGTTGGTGCTCCAGCCGGACACCGACCCCTCAGCACTCGACATCCTTCGTGGGACAGCTCACCTCCGGCTCCTGGTCATCCTCGATGTCTCCTGGTCCTGGTGGCTGCAGAGTCAAGCATCCCTTCTTCGCACCTGAAGTGCCCAACATCGGTGGGCATCCGTCTACTGAGCCCCTGGTCACTCTGAAGTGACCTAGACTCTGTCCCCTCTGTTTTCAGGTTCCTTCCTTCCTGAATCCAGGCTTGGAAACCACCGGACCCTTTTCACCTTCACGGCAGCAGTACTTCTTCACAGCCCTCCATTGAGAACGACGGCAGTTTCGGACGCCTCTCCAGACCTATGCACCCGGCTCCTCTGGGATAGGTAACTTGGGTACTACTGTATTCACTGGTGGGGTGGCTCCTCAAACTTAAGTACCAAAGGGTTCGCTCGAAGTCCTCCTAGAAAGGTCCTTAAGCTTTAAAAGTGTAACTGCGACTTCCCCATAGAATTGTAGGGAGCCCGCGGTCGTGTTCACACACTGCACCCGTCCTCTGTGAGGTCCCTATCTACTCACCTTGGGTGGTTCCTTGGGGTCCCAGCGATTCTATGTGCTCCAGACCTTGTCTTGATCTCAGTCGTGACTGTTATACCACTATTTTAGTATATGGTTTGGGCTCCTCCTGGAGCTCACTGTGTATTGTGCTACTTACAACTGTTCTATTGCTCTTGTATTGTGTGCTTTATGTTCTATCCTCATGTAGAGGATAGTAGAGAGTGTTATATTAATAAGTACATATTTTTATATAACTACTGTGTGGTTCTCCTTTCATTTAGTCAATATAGGAGGTGATATTCTGGTAAAACAAGCTGCTTTACATTCCTTCAAGATTAAGCCTGAAGGCTGCTCTCCACAGCTACCACTAGGATAGCTTTCTAAAGGTTATCTTTGACCTCATACATCATAAGGGTCGTTTGGACTGGTGCAAGGTGCCCACTTTAATTAGTGGACAGCATATACCAGGCCAACTTCTCACAATGGGGTCAGGGTGGAAGCCCTAAGAGATACTGATGCCAGCATCACCATGGTGACTGAGCAGCTGGTGTCGTCAGATCAGTAGCTGCCTGGAAGGACCTATACAGTCACCAATGCTGACAATGTCACAAAAACCCATCCCATGGCGATGGTGTCCTTCGACTGGGGAGGGGTTGTTGGAAAACACAAAGTATCAATCTCTTCATCAATACCAGTTGATTGTTTGCTTAACAATGATTTGGAGTGCTCAGCCTGGGCTGCGGCAAAACTGAGAATCCATGCAGAAATGCTTTGAATGCCTAACCATGCACAACAAGAAGTTATATTTACCAGCAGTTATTGTTGGTTTATGAACATATTTTTTCAGACAAAATGACAATAGAAAGGTAGGCACAAATGTAATAATATATCTTCCTAATAATTCCTAGGCTGTGGCATCCTGTCATCTGCTGGGACACTGTCAAGTCAATTGTGGAGACTATGGAGAGTTGCATAGATATCGGTTTTAGAGAGGACTCAAGTAAAATGGTGTGTGTGTGATAGCCTAGAACTGAGACTTCATGTTATCAGCTAAAGATGATTGTTGGACGTGGCCCTTTTTGCAGGGTCATTCCAGAACTTTTTGCCTTCCTCCGGTATTTTTCTGACCTGTTGTTGGTGGTTTTAGGACTCTGGGCACTTTATCACTGCTGATCAGTGCTGAAGTGCATGTGCTCTCTACGGTAAACTTGGTAAGATTGGTCTACACCTGTTTGGCGTATTTAATTTACCTATCAGTCCCTTGTAAAGTTGTATCTCATATACCCAGGGCCAGTACATTAAATGCTACTGGTGGGCTTGCAGCGCTGCTTGCGCCACCCACCAAAGTAGCCTTTCAAACCTATCTCAGGCCTCTGCCATTGCAGGGCCTGCACGCACAGTTTACTGCCGCTGTGACATGGCACATAAAGTGGTTGCCATGTCTGGGACTCCCCTTTTACTACATATTAGTCACCCCTAAGGTAGGCCCTAGCTAGCCCTATGGGCAGGGTGCGGTGTAGGTAAAAGGTAGGACATGTGCCTTAACTGTGTGGCATGTCCTGGTAGTGACAAACAGCCTATTTGGTTTCTCACTACTGTGAGGCTGCCCTCTCATAGGAATGCATTGGGGATTCCCTGATATGTGCTTCAGTGGTAATTCCTGATATTAGAGGAGTGGCGTGATCAAGTGTGGTATGTTTGGAATAGTGGCGATAAATGCTGCGTAATGGTGTTCACAGATTTATTATCACTATTTTAGAAATGCCACTTTTAGAAGTGCGAGACATTACTAAAGGACAAAGGGAGACTCGTGGTAAGTTTTTAGAAAGTGCTCATGGCATCATGTATTTAAAGTAACAATTTATACAGGACAGTTATATCAGCACTGTGAGCATAAATTGCAATGGCAACCCAAAAGAACTTGGTGCACTTTTGTGCTTGTGACACACAGAGTGGTGACGGTGCAAGTGACAAGTGAGAGAGCAGCGAAGGGCGCAATGTGACAAAGTGAAAAAAAAAATATATGTACAGGAATGTATGGTTCATCAAGAAATATTATTTACAATGATTGGTCATGGTTTAGACATTTATGTGAACCATAGTTGAGTGCGCGCCGCGAATTGCGCTGATTGGTTGGTCGACGGCGTTTCGATCCTATTAAATCAGGATCATCTTCAGGACCGGGTTGCCAGTTTAGTATGCTGTATAAGGGAGGAAAGGGAAGAGATCAGGGGTGGGAAAAGGGGGGGGCGCAAGGGGAGTTGGTGCGCGTTGCGAAGCTGGAAAACGTGCAAGGAAAGTGAGCCTACCTGTAGGAGGAAGGGGCATGTGTGAAGGGGCAGCGTGGCTTGCCCAATGAAAGGACGGTGTTCCAGCGGGGAGAGAGGAACCACGGGCATAGCGCAGCCAAGAGGAGCGTCTGCGTGGTAAAAGGAACCGAAATTCCTGGGGGTTCCTGATGTTAAAAGGATGTAAATTACTGTGAGGAACTGAAAGGAGACCGCATGTGAGGGGGCGATGAGATGACCGCATGTGAGAAGGCGCGGTGAGATAGCAGACTCACCTAGTAGCCAGACAATTCGACATTCAATTAGACAGAAAACAGGGTCGGAGCCCCGATCCACTGTGTGCAGTTTAGCGGTCCGTGATTAGAATCCTAGGTCAGGGGAATAAAAACACTTGTAAAGACGAGAGGGGGGGAGAGAGCTAGTCCCAGGAATGGGATTAGGGTGACGCATGGGGCTTACCATGAGTAAATCGAAGCAGAGGTAGAGCGGACTGAATCCGAGGACAGGACAAGCGCTGCGATCAGCGCCGAGCCGCCACGTTCGTGTGCGGGCTAGCCGGTGTCCAGGCAGAGTGAATGTGCCGGCCGGGAAAATAGACGCTGCGCTTCTGGGAACGGAGCGTCAGAGCGTCATGTGACCTGGAGTAACTAGGGGTGTGGCCGGAGAGGTTGGGGCGGAGTCAGGGTTGCCGGGCTAACCCAGAAGGCGGGAGAGGTAGAACGCGCAGGGAAGGGAGGGGAGGAGAGAAGGAAGAAAGACTACCGTATTCTGTGGAAAACACGTTGGGGCTGTTATGTCTAAAACAAATGCAATAAATGAACAGAAAGATACATTTACTACAGTAAATCTAGATCTGTGGATGTGACATGAAAAAACACAATTAATGTGGTGCAAGTAAGGTCAATATTACGATAAAATCAATTAGACACATTAGTGGTGCAGTATGAAAGGCTGCACGGTTTATGTCAAATCATTGGTGCCGTACCCTACTCGGAAGCAACAAATACAGGGCATGAGAAGATTTACTATAATCAACACAGATCTGTGGGTGTGACATGAAAGAAAAAAAAAATATATATATACAACAGACCCAACAACAATTGATCCGGTGCAAGTTAAAAGGCAATTTTACAAACAAATCGAGGAAACACAATAGTTGTGCAGAGTGTAAGTGGACTGCACAATTCATGTCTCGGTTGATGGTGCAGTTTAACGTGGAAATGCACCATATAAGTTTCAAGACAAGGAGGAGCCGGGAAGGTGCAGGGTCAGAGAGGCAAGCATGGGCCAGGGGAGAGGAGAACAGAATTATGTGTGAAGATCAATGTGTGGATATCGAGTTAGTAATCTCAGGTGTACTGAAGGATAGCACGTGGCTGTATAGTTCTCTGTGCGAGAAATCACAATTGTACTGTACTGTTCCACTCGTCAATGGTGTTCAAACCCCGGTCCACTGAATTACATTGCGTAATTCATTTGCATTCACTCCTATTCAATAGTGCTTGAAGATTACCACCTCTGATAGGTAGTAGGGGTTGGTCGATCACCTGCCAGGTGATGTCCAGTTTGCTGTAGTTTTTTTCAATGTAGTGCGCGACCAGGGGGGCAGTCAAGACTTTACAGTGGATCCTGCTCTTGTGTTGTATTATTCTCTGTTTCACCATTTGGGTCGTTTGGCCGATGTATGTGAGGTCACAAGGGCAACGAATGGCGTAAATAACATTTTGGGACCGGCAATTAGTGAAAGTTCTTAGTTTGTAGGTTTTGTTGTTGGCCTTGAATTCTTTGGTGTTGGATGTGAGGTCACATACAATGCAGTTCTGGCATCTATAATGTCCGATCAATGGTGGTAGGCCCCATGTAGCAGTGATAGTGCTCTGTTGTACAGGTTTTGTAGGCCAAGTGATGGCATGAACAAGGTGATTGGACAGGTTATCGCCTCGTTGGTAGGAGAATAGCGGAGGTTCTTCAAATGCCTTATGAGTTGTCAGTATGGACCAATTGCGTTTAATGATTTTGCTGACTTGATTGCTGCAGGGACTAAACTTTGTCACAAAAGGAATCCAGGAATTCACTCTTTTGGTTTGGGGTGTCAGGAGCTGGTCGGGATGGCAGTACCATGCTCTTTTCCGGGCGCGGGAGACCAAACAAGGTGGATAGCTTCTGACGATCAATTTGTCGCGGAGGATGTCTGATTCGCGGAAGTAGTCTTTTCGCCACTTGCAATTTCTGCGGATGCGCAAAAATTGGCCGTAGGGTAGACCATCTCTAAGGCAACGTGGGTGGTAGCTAGAGTAATGTAGTAATGTATTCCGTTCCGTCGGCTTGCAATATAGAGTGGTTCCAATTTTTCCATCTTCCGCATGTATGGTAATGTCCAGGAACGGTAGGTCGTTGGATTTATAATCGGATGTGAACTTTAGGTGAGGTTGTGACTGCTTGAGCCATTGGACAAAGGAGTTCAATGAATCGATAGGGCCCTTCCATAGAAGAAGAATGTCATCTATGTAGCGCAGCCAGAGGGAGATCTGTGTTTGGAAGGGATTATTGGGGGTAAGTATATGGGTCATTTTGAGATGGTATACAAAGAGAATAGCGAAGTTGGGGGCAAAGCAAGCGCCCATGGATACGCCTTTGATTTGTAGGTAAAATGTATCCCGGTATAGAAAGTAATTATTCTCCAGGGCAATGTGTAATAGATCCATAATGAAATCGGTGGGGATCAGGGTGGGTCTGGGTCTGGTCTCAAGTAGGTCTTCAATGACAGAAAGGCCCTCCTCATGGGGGATGTTGGTGTAGAGTGATTCTATATCTAGTTCCACCATGAGTTCGGTGCTGGTATCAAAGGGTCTGTCCTCGATGGTTTTTATGAGGTCCATACTATCACGTATGAATGTTTCTGTCAGTGGAACGAATTCCTTGATGATGACTTTTGTAATGTCTCGTACATGCATGTATATTTGCCTTCCTCATTGATACCGGTTGAGACGTTGTTAGTTCTTGCTGACTTACCCAGATCTCAACCTGGTCTATGGGTTTTACTCCTGTCACCATTTACTACTTTTAGAAGTGGGCATTTCTGTGTGCTATGTGTCTTTGTGCCTGCCTTTTGTGTATTGACTGTCTGGCCAGGGACTGGGGAGGTGCAGTGGCTCCAGAGGATCTGGGTGAGTCAGCGCTAGGCTGAATAGGCCTGAACTGCATTTGGAGTAGTGGGAGGAGTAGCACCTGAACCTGAATAGGGCTGTGCCTGCCTTCCACAATGCTGGCTCCACCCCCTGTGGTGTGTCTGGGGCCAGAGCCTACACTGACAATGGGGAGTGTTGTGCACTTGATAAGTGTCCCCCAGAACTGGTTTGGACTGGGCACAGAGCCCTGTGCCAAGGGGAAAAACAAAGACACGTTGTGGTATAAATATTGGGGCTGTGTCTGGGTGTGCTGAACTGGTGCTTACTTGAGGAATGCTGGGCACCAGGAGGAACCGCCACGAAGGACTCCCCCTCTGCTGGAGGGCCCAGTGAGTTGGCCTGCCTGGGCCTAGCCCTGCCCTGTGTAACCTGAAATCTAGCGCGAGGGGAGCACTGTGCTGTCTACCTCCCCTCACTGATAGCGGTGTGGTGGGCGCTTTGGTCTGACCCAGGAACCAAGAGCGAGGAGGGTGCTGCAAGCTGCCCCACATCGCTGTGCCTCTATCTAAGGAGCATTGTGGGCGCTTCACCTGCTGTTTTCTGAGCCTGAGGAGAGGGCTCCTATGGTGAATGCGGCGGGAGCAGCCGTGCCGCAAACTGGAAGTCAGGCAGAGTTGAAAGCCTGACCGTGGGCGAGTTGCCGTAGCAGGAGGAAGCCTGTGAGTAAACAAGATGTCAGGCGAAGGACGCCTGGTTGTGAGCGTGGCTGCCTTCCGAAGACGAAGCCTATGGAGACCAACCATGCAACAGAAGGTCCCCCTACTATGCTTTGAGGTCTCAGAGGAGGGGGAAGAACCAGAACCAATTATAGATAATACCTCTGTACTGACCTATTTACTTTCATATGACCTAAACAGGTTCTAATGACGCCTATACCCCACAAGTACCCACACAGGAATACAGCAAGAAAAGATTTTTATTTACTATGTTTATTAATCAATAGTATTCATTTTAAAATTCATTTTTTGTTAGTTTTTATCTTATTACACGTAAATAGTGAAAAGCTTAATACAAAAACATTTACAAATAGATTGCCTGTGTTTCTTAATCACATACAGTACTTCAAAATTAATCCAATGATTACTAACAAACACAAGGCAAATTATTTATCCTAACAAACAACCCAGCCATCTAAAACTCATCATTTATCCTACCATTTTCTCTCATTCACTCCACATGTAATCATATTTCACACATAAAAAATCTTTGAAATTCGACCCAATGAGGGGCCCTAGCCAAATAACAAAAGGGCAATTGCGATGCTTCACCAGAAGCAGGAAAGTTTGAAAAAATTCTCAAATAGACCACTCAATGATGACGGTGAAAGGTCTGGTCTACGCGCGTTTCAGTGGAAAAACCACCTTCCTCAGGACCAAGATGTAGGGGATCTCTCATAAAAAAGCTGGGAATGTCTCACATCCTAAAACAATTCTATGTGATTTTTGGAAGCATGGAATGTTGTTTATATATATCAACAACGGTGAAGCATCGCAATTGCCCTTTTGTTATTTGGCTAGGGCCCCTCATTGGGTCGAATTTCAAAGATTTTTTATGTGTGAAATATGATTACATGTGGAGTGAATGAGAGAAAATGGTAGGATAAATGATGAGTTTTAGATGGCTGGGTTGTTTGTTAGGATAAATAATTTGCCTTGTGTTTGTTAGTAATCATTGGATTAATTTTGAAGTACTGTATGTGATTAAGAAACACAGGCAATCTATTTGTAAATGTTTTTTGTATTAAGCTTTTCACTATTTACGTGTAATAAGATAAAAACTAACAAAAAAATGAATTTTAAAATGAATACTATTGATTAATAAACATAGTAAATAAAAATCTTTTCTTGCTGTATTCCTGTGTGGGTACTTGTGGGGTATAGGCGTCATTAGAACCTGTTTAGGTCATATGAAAGTAAATAGGTCAGTACAGAGGTATTATCTATAAGAAGCCTATGGAGACTTCGCTCCGGGTCCTGCTCCTGCCCTGCAGGGAGATATTGTAGCTGGTCTCAGTGGGGCGAGTAGAGTCGCCGGAAGCCAGGCAGTGCTGGACTGCCAAATCGGAGTTTGGGCGTGGCCGGATGGGACCGCGTCCCAGGGAATAACCGGCCAGAGAAGAGAGGCTCGAGGAGTAGGGCCTGCAAGGAGCACTGTTGGGCCGGACACAGGTAGGAGAGCACAGGGTGAGACCTCGACGGAGGTCCCCGAGCCTAGATCGCTTTGTTCTCTCACGCTTCACTTACTGCTTCGGGGGCACTATTTAGGCCAAGTAGAGCAGCTGCCCCGAGGGGTAGTGGGCAGCTGCCCTTGCAAGAGCCACTGTCGCGGGGGACCACGTGAGGCCTCCCCGCCCTCGGGGCCATTCTCTGGAGGAGAGTACGGCGTTGCTTTGGCTAAAGGCACAGCCGGCCCCATTTGCACGAGCCCCCACCTTTGGAAGGGGCATTTCGGGGCGAGCCCAGGACAGGACCCGAGTACATTACCGCATTTCCCCAAGGGGAGCGGAGGCTCCTGTGCTCCGCACAGAGTGGGGATTTATTGCCTCAGAAGACATGGTGGGCATGATGTGTGTCTGGAAGTACCTAATGCTTTTTCCTAAGCATGTGCCCTCTTAAAGTGGGTACTTTGGGGCACTCGGATAAGTATTTACTTCAGAGTGCTCTACTGCTGATTATGTTTGGCATAATATGTCATACTATGTAATGCTATGATGTTCCTGCCTCATGCTTGGTGCTAAGTGCGCCCTTACCAGCAGTTACTGGTTGTTTTCACTAACTGTGAGTTGTGATGCTATGACAGTGGCCCGATTGGCCCTGTGGTGTATATAATCCCTGTAGAGTCATGCCAAGTGCCTGGTGGCACAGTGTATATATATGATATGTTCTAATTTGTTTTATGGATAATACAAAGGCTATTTTTACATAACCTTGTGTGGAGTTTCTTTTGTAGTGTGCCTAGTGTGTCGCTGCTGTGTGAGTGTTTTGCGCAAATGCTTTACACATTGTCTCTGGGATAAGCCTGACTGCTCTGCCAAGCTACCAAGGGGGTGAGCAGGGGTTATCTTCAGTGTGTAACTCCCTTGCCCTGACTAGAGTGGTGGTTTCTGCCTGGATTAGGCGCATGCCCTAGCCAACCAATTTCTAACAATGATCTCTGGAACTTTTGTGTAGATAATCAGTACATCTGAGCTTAATGTCTGTGGAAAACACAAGGAGAGCTCAAAGTGTAGCTGAAGACTACTATTTGTGTCTCTACTGTATTTAGAGGGCTTGTTATTACTTATATGCAACACTGAGTTTATATCTTCACAGTAGGTGTATTAATAATTTACCTTGGGTTGAAAAAGTCATATTTCATTGTACATTTAGCCACATAGAACCTTTTCCATTTAGGTCTATACTTCTAAATATTGTGTCTACTCTGCATGGCCTGTATGTAGATAAGTGTTTGTACTTATTGTTGATGTGTCCTTCTGCTTTGCAGGGATTTTGGATGTCTAACAGTTTTCTATTCAATTCTTAGTTTGTCAAACCACGATTGAAGCTGTTTTCCATACTGATCTTTGTTAAATTATAATTATTTATCATGAAATGTGTATTGTGTGCGTATTCTACATAAATAGCAAATATAGTAACTTTGCTGTGAAGTATGTGTGGCTTGTGGACATATCTTTAAAATAAATATATGAATGAGATCACTACACACATTTATTTTATTCAATAATGTATTTTTAATATTAGTAAAAAATATTGTCTACATTATTTACCACCAATTAAGATTCTCAGAAAATAAGTTAACTTGTATGTAGGGGTGGGCAGTAAACTCTGCTCACCCGGTAGAGCTTTGCCTACTCTGCTTGGAGGGCGGAGTTTCGGAAAAAATCCTCCAACCACGACATGGTAGAGCTTTTTCTTGAGTGCGGCTCGCCAACGTAAGATTGTTTAACCTGGGCATTTTGCTTCTGGTGCAGTGCCCTGGGAGTGTCCTCACCACTAAAGGATGATATAGTGAAGAATAAGCAATAGTACCCACCTGGTCCCCGAGGGGACCAAACCCCACATAGTGTTCCTGAAGGTGAACCATTGATCTCACTTGTGATTTGTCATCATGGCGATTGACCCCGACAAAGAGGGCACAGATTGTACATATATAAATGTCACATAGGAGAAATATTTCTTTGACAAATTAGATGCATTTTTCTGCTTGGTGCTTCTGGCGACATGCTCTAACCACCAAGAGTGCCCATAATTTTCAGATGGTTGTTGATTGGTGCCTTATTACAGCCCCGGCACTGCTGCTTCTTCCTCCTCAGCAGCAGCTACAGCCCCGGCACTGCTGCTTCTTCCTCCTCAGCAGCAGATAGCTGTAGAGAAATGGATTTGTCCACTTGTTCAACCCTCATGGTCTCTTGACCTGCTGTGATCCAGGCAGCTACACTCAATACTCCCCAGGCAGACCCCTCTCCCTGACATTGTCCAAGTACTCAGGCCTTCATCCACTTTAAAATGCATTTTGTAGTGCGTTTTGTAGCACAAAAATAGTACTACTCATATACTACAAACCGCTATGTACTCACCTATATAAGGGGGTCTCCACCTGTGCCTCTTCTATCTTTTCTGTGAAGTGATCGGCACCCGTCTGTGTAGATGTCTGTACACATATGCCTACGTTTTACTATTAAATGTGGGAAAGATGGGGGAGTGGCTGGAAAAAGGATAATATTTATTACAAAATGGGAGGGGTTAAAGGAGGAGTGAGAAATGTTTTTGGTAGGTTTAAGGAGGGATTTAAAGAGGGCCTTGCACCCAACCACAAAAGAGTAAGCCCATTGCTATTCCCAAACTTCACTTCTATAATTACCACAGCCAAAAAAAACTCAAAACAGCCAGTCATAAATGTACACCAGTTTATTTATTTATTTTAAATGTTTTATATAGCGCTAGCTTGACCAGTGGGTATCAGAGCGCTTTACATATATAAAGAAAAATTGCATTGCATAGCAGGACATAAGGATGCAAAAAGATAAAGCAAAAACATAATCATTGGGCATACAGTGCAGGGGAGGGAGAAGAACGCAGGTGGTTTAAACAGTCAGATAACCACCTATCCTTGATGGGCAAGTGAGAGGTAAGTCATCTAGGTTATTGAAGTCTAGGGTAGTTGACTTGGTCGGCAAAGTATTTGTTGAGGAGAAGGAGCTTCAGGTCCCTTTTGAAGCCGGAGAAGGAGGGGTTGCATCTGAGGTCTCTAGGGAGTGTGTTCCACATCCTGGGTACGTTACCAGAAAAGGATCGGCACTGGGTTGTCTTCTTTTTACATTTAGGAGGGATGAGGAGAAGTGAGTTGGAGCTTCTCAGAGTTCTGGATTTTCCTGCTTTGACCAGTTTGCTGTTTAGGTAGTTGGGGGAATGTGAGTGAAGGGTTTTGTGCGTGATGCAGGCCAATTTGTAAATACATCTACCTTCCATGGGAAGCCAGTTGAGGGAGTTGAGGGTTGGTGTGATGTGTTCAAATCTTTTTACACCAGTTATGAGTCGAGCTGCCATGTTAAGGACTGATCCTAGTGGGGCTAGGTGAGCTTTTGGTGTCCCTGTTAGGATGGCGTTCCCATAGTCCAGTTTAGAGAGGACTAGGGATTGTACTATAGTCTTGAGGTCATCTTGGGGAATGAAAGGTTTAATTTTCTTGAGGTGTTTTAGTGAGTAAAGCGCACCTTTTGCAGAGTTTTTGATGTGGTTCTTCATTGATAGGTTCTTGTCCAGGGTAATGCCTAGTGACTTTACCAGTTCAGACCTGGAGTGAGTCCAACACCACTGAAGACCACCCACTGGTAATGCAAAACCTTCCCATAGAAAATATTGGAGGCAGGGACTTAAAATAGAACCCTATAAGAAATAATGTTAAAAAAATCAACTAATTTAGACTTTTTTGAAATATACATTTATTTTTAACTATATATAAATTAAAAAATGATAGAAAGATTTAATAATTGTCTTGATATAAAATTACTTGCAACTTTATTTTTTTTAAGTAATTACTTTACTTTAACTCATTTCTATACAAGACCGTTAGTAATTTTTAATATTGAATCAATATAAACATTTTACTCTAGGTGGGATATTTTTTAATGCCATTTATTGTAGTTTAATTAATAACATTTGATTTAAAATTATCTTAATGCTGTAGCATGTTTTACATTTTGTTCTGCATTTAACATAAATATATGATATTCATTTGCTTTATGATTTATCATAAAAATATTTTCACTACTATTTTTAAAGTTGAATAAACTTTCTAACATTTCCCTAAACTCTGTAACTGCGAGATCTTGGCCTACATATGAAAAGTCACTAGCTGTAACTTAACACTTATAAATTTGGCTTCACCCTCTTTTCTGGAGGGGGGCGGGGTGGACATTTAAGCCTAAACTTTGAAGTAAATTCACAGTTGGAAATGGTAAATTGCTAAAAGTAGTAAAATACCTTTAAGTGCAAGAGTAAAGTTAAACATGAAGTTTTACTCATGTGTACATTTTCCTTTGTGAATGTGCCCCTAGAGATTTTACACGTCTGACAAAAGGAAAGGTGACATTTCTTTTGAGATCTACACTTGAATTATAAGGCCTTACAAACAGCAGCCATTGTCCCTGGGTCAAACTTGCAACAGTGCTCCATGTGTGCTTATATGAGGCTGAGTCAGAAAGCAATCTTTCTTGCTCAGCCTGCACATGTGTGCACACATGTGAATACTTGTTCACACATAACCTATACAGACTGTCTTACCTTCGCTGTTCAGCAACTAACCTTATTTAAAAAGATGGGCACCAGTTACAGCTTAGATCCGATTTAAAAAAGAGAATACAGTGAGTGAGACTCCGTTAGGGAGACATATTTACAGAGAGTTCCAAAAACCAGAGGTCCACATGCGAAAAAACCTGGGTTTGACCAGGGACGGCTCCTCCATTTGAGCGGAGAAGTGTAGCCCCAAAACTGAAAAATAAATCAGTGATAACATTAATTTATTACTGTTTTATTTTTCAGCAAACCATCCCGAACTAAGTGTCAGGATGGGGTGGGGCCAGCGCTGCCGAGGGGCAGCAGCAGGGAGCTGTGCGCTTTAAAATGCGCATGTCTCTTTGGCCAGCCGTCTTGGGACAGCCAGCCAGACATGCCCATTTTAAAATTCTCAAACCTAGCTATCTTAGACAGCTGGGTTAGAGAAAGCACAAGCCTCCAGGGCTCTTAGGAGCGCTGGGAGAGCCTGCTCTATCCAATCCTGGCACTGCTTTCATGCTGTGAAAGCAGCCCCAGGATTGGGTAGTGCAGTTTCCTACATCGGGAGCTTCCTGGGACACCCGAGGGAGGAGGACGTCGGCTGTGAAAGGTAAGAGAATTTATTTATTTATTATTATTCCCCCCCTTGGTACAAGCCAGCCGCCACTGGGTTTGACCCCACTTTCTTACAGTCTCCACATGCATCGGCTATGTATTTCCTCTACACTGCACACACACGTAAACAGACAAACAATGCAATGTCCCTGATTTTGTATTTATCTGCTGAGTCTCTGACTAAGCTCAATGGTTTCCAGACAATATGCAAAAAGTTTTAAAAATGGATAACTTTCTTTTTTTTAAGTAGCCCTCTTTCCTTAAGGAACACAGGCTGCTTTAAAAAAAAAGTGATTTTTTGTTTGGGAAATCAATCACAGGATGGTTGTTTTCTGTGCTTTGAAGGGCACTATTTTTGTGGTCGCAACTAATATAAGGGGGTCGCAAATTGTGACCTGCCTAATGATTGATAAATAGGCTGGTCGTTCTCGTTCTCCCTCTCCCTGCGATTTTCTATTTTGCGAACCGGCCTATTAGCTCATAGGCTGGTTTGCAAAATCTGATTTGGTTTGCAAAAAGTTACGTCTCCTCGGGTTACTCATTCTAAAACTTAAGCTTAAAGTGACACATAGTCAACAGAATTTAAAGGAAACTTAAATAAGGGCAACCATCATTAACATTATACAGTTGTGATGCTATAACTAAAAGAAGATTGATTGGATGTAAATAATATAATACGATTCTTAAAAGCATCTAGTGAGGTGCAACATAAGTAGAATTTAAACATTCCTGAAGGATGAACGCCCCCTGGACTACCTTGCTACGTCTGAATTGATAAAACCTCATAATGCACCTTTGTTGTAATTGTTTAGTGCCTTCTCATGGCTCATGTGTTCCATGCAGTTTGTTGTCTGAAGGTAGCCCACTCGTCATGTGACTTGGAAGCAACTGGATATTAATGGTATTGCTGATTTAGGATGTTCGATAGTTTTTCCTTCTTACTTAAAATCTGGAAATGCATATATTTACATTTTTATTTGTAAGGTAGAAAGTACTAACAAAGAAGATTATACTCAATCAAATCCAAGAAAAGTTGCTTTAACCCAGCACTATAACTATGCACAATTTCCAAGTCTGAAGTGAAAGAACAGTATTTGAGGAGGAAAATAAACTTATAAAACACTCAGAAACATTAAATAAGTACATGCATTTGTGTCAGAATTATATAAGATTTTCCGTTATTTCACTATATTTTTATGGGGTTTAAATATGTTAGCAGTGAAATCTCTCTGGCAACAAAGACATCATACGCAGGAAAGACCAGGAACACATCAATATCCTATGTGTAAATCACTCTACTAATGCCGTAAATACAGCTGGAGTCAGAGAGTGCGCATCTGACGGGATTCCAGAAAAAACAAGCATGGAACCGAAGCAGATGTTTAATAAACATTTATCAGGAGTTAAGTGAACATCCGAGAACAGACACACTATAAATACACATTACAGCAGCGCAGCATACTGTATCACCTTTTTCCACTGGAACATCAAAGTCATTTAACCGTGTACATAGAGCTCCTATACTCATAATTCACTTTCAAATTTTATTGGTAAAGGAATATGACACAATAAGCGATGGCGATATAAAGGCATGTTCATGGCAATTGCCTGAGCCTCATTGTTTTGGCTGACACTCTCACAATATGCTTTGCAGAGGGTTGCCAACCTGTATGACGTTCTCTAGCCATATGGCATTACTTCTCGAGTACTATAGAAACCAACGGAAAACACTGCGTATGTTAGATTCTCTAAATGCCTGTGCATTCATTTTTATCTATTTAAAATTATTGGCTTATGACCAAACACTGTTATTTCGAGAACTGTTACATTACAAGTGACAAGTAATTTTTTAACCGAAATAAATGGATTTATATATATATATATATATATATTTATATTTAGGAGTTTGTAGAGCGCACAGCTACCCCCAACGGAGGTGTCCCGGCGCTGAGGCAGTCGGCTGATTAACAGGTGCGGGAAGGAACTAGGGGGCATATTATCAAGGGGCCGCGATAAGATTATCGCCGCTTTAACGTCCGTTTTCGGGCAAAAAGCGGCGATAATATTATTACTATATTAACAAGGACACGCTAGCGCGTGTTTCCTTGCCTTAGCGCCCGTTGTCAGCACGCCTCGCATCGCTAATGAGATGCAAAGGAGGCGTGCCTGACAAAACCCCACGTGAAAATATCGCTAACCTAGCTTCGCGATATTATCAACGAGGGGTAGCGATATATGAAATCGCGTTAACTATGCCTTAACGCTGGAATTTAACATCTGTTAAATTCCAGACTAAGGCATACCTAACATGGGGGGTGGATTGTGTGGCTAAGACCACAGGCCCTATCATCAAGGATATCGCTGTTTTCCATGGAACATCGCTGGAAAACCAGCGATGTTCCATGGAAAACACCGCTATCGCTGGAATAATTATCGCCATTGCGCTAAGCGTTGTTAATACAGCGCTAGCATGGCGATAATTTCCAGCGATAGCCGGCGATAACTAATCTCACGCTAAGCGTGGCCAGCGATAATTTTCGCTGCCGCTTGATAATATGCCCCTAGGTGCTGTTGAAGAGCTAGGTTTTCAGGGCACGACGGAAAGTTAGTTCCGTCTCCGATAGGCAGATAGAGAGTGGCAGGGCATTCCAGAGTTTGGCTGTCCTGACCGCGAAGGGTCTGCCGCTTATCCTCGCCTTACGAAAGCGGGGAGTGACGAGGAGACACAGATGGTTGGATCTCAGGGCCCGGGTGTTGTTGTAATGTTGGAGTCTGTCTCTCGGGTACCCCGGGCCCAGTCCCCTGGTAGCTCTGAATGCCAGATTCAGAGCCTAGAATTCAATGCGCCTGTTCACGGGCAACCAGTGCAGGTTCCTCAAGTGTGGGGAGATCGAGTGGTGGAAAGGTATCTTGCAGACCATTCTGGCCGCAGCGTTCTGGATTATCTGCAGTCTGTGAATCAGATAAGCGAGGAGACCCAGGTAGAGACTATTAGCGTAGTCCAGGTGGGATGTAATGAGTGCGTGGACTACTGTTCTTCGACATTCCAATGGAAGGAAGTGTAGGTATTTTCACATAGTGCGTAGCTTCCCAAAGCAAGAGGAAGAAACTTTCCTGATTTGGGATTTACAGGAGAGTTCATTGTCAAATCTGAACCCCAGGTTTCTCGCCAAGTCAACCGGTTTCGGAGGAGGATTCATATCCTGTGGCCACCATAACGCAGGGGGGGGGACTTCTGGTTGAAGAAGAGTACCTCGGTTTTATCCGAGTTAAGCTTGAGGCAATTCAGTGTCATCCAGGCCAAGATGTTACTCAGGCATCTTCTGAGGTTAGTGAAAGCAGCGTCTGAATGATCCTCGAAGGAGAACACCAGTTGGGAGTCATCCACATAGGAGACCACCCTCACCCCGTAGGATTCTACCAGAGCCGCCAGAGGTGAGAGGTAGGCATTGAAAAGAAGAGGACTCAGAGCGGATCCCTGAGGAACCCCACAGAGAAGGGGTTTCTCGACAGAGACGAAAGGGCGGAGAAAGGCTTGTTGTGACCGGTTTTCCAGAAAGGACCGGAGCCAGGACAGGGCCGTGCCCAGAATACCCAGGTCTCTTAATCTATCCATAAGAATGCAGTGGGCAACCGTATCAAAGGCAGCAGACAGTTCGAGTAGCATAAGCATAGCTGCTTTGTCCTGGTCGACCTTCTCGCGTATGCTCTCAGATACTTCGAGGGGGGCGGTCTCCGTGCTGTAGCCAGCTCTGAAGCCGGATTGGGAGTCATGGAAATGGTTCTTAGATTCTAAATGATAGGATAGTTGCTCCTGGACTATTTGTTCAAGGATTTTAGCCGGTGCCGGGAGCAGGGAGATGGGTCTGAAGTTTTTAAATTCAGCCGGGTCGGCATCTGTTTTTTTAAGGATCAGCAGGAGGTAGGCCTGTTTCCACACTGCAGAGAAAATTCCTGAACTCAGGGAGGAATTCCAAATCTGATCTAATGGGGCGTTGATGCATGGTGCCAGGAGTTTAAAGAGTTGTGCCGGGCAAGGATCGCCCGGTGACCCGGATTTGCAGGTTAATAGTTTTTGCAGAGAATCATCAAGTGACAGTGGGTGGAATTTGGTCAGTGTATCATTATTGCTGGGCCAGATAGTGGGCTCAATGGTAGTCTGAGGGGAAGTGAAGGTGGTATAGATAGCTTGGATTTTGTCTTGGAAAGTCAGACAAACCTGTGCAGAGGGAAGCGGTGGGAAGAACCGTACTGGCAGTGGCAGCAGGCTTTATGAAGTTTTGGACAATTTTGAAGAGTGTTTTCGCTGAGTTGCCAGCTGAGCTGATCTGATTGGAGAAATAGTCCCTCGTGGTGTTGCGCTTAAGTTTTTGAAAATTCTTTAGGGCTTTCCTGTATGCCAGTTTAGCAACGGGGTCGTAGGATTGTCTCCAGGCGCGCTCCATTTTTTTACAGCAGCTTTTCTCAACGCGGAGTTCAGGGGAGAACCAGGGGGCTGAGGGTCTCTGCCTGGAGGAAGTGACTGATCTGAGGGGGCAACAATGTCTAAGGCTTTGGACATCCATCTGTTATAGCTAACTGAGTCGTAGTCAGGGTTTCCCGACAATTGGAGAGGTGTAGTTGAGAGTGCGGGTGCCATGCTATTTCTGGTGACGTTGCGCCACATTCTCCTTTTCTCTGGGACTTGATGTGGTCTGGAGATAGGGTGGTTGAGCTCCAGGCTGAAAGGTATTAGAAAGTGCTCAGACCAGGTGAGCGGTAAAGGGGGCGCTACTTTTAAATTGGGATCATTCGTAAAAATAAGGTCTAGAGTATGGCCTGCTAAGTGCGTCGGGCCATTTAGCAGCTGTGTCAGGTTAAGACCCTCAAACGTTTCGGCCAATTGACTGGCTTTGGTGCAATTGTTGTTCTCCATATGGACGTTGAAATCACCTAAGATCGTGAGCCTGGCGTGCTTGAGCGAAAGGTCAGCTGCAATGTCATATAGTTCTAACAGGTGACAGGCTGGGGAGTTCGGGGGTCTATACACTAAGATGCCGGCCATAGAGAGGTCAGATGCAATTGTAACAGAGAAGAACATAGCTTCCAAGGGCCCTGTGTCATCGATCTTCCAGTAAGAAACTTCCCAGCCCGCTTGGAGAATCACTGCCACCCCCCGTCCGATTTTGTTACCAGCCCTGTTGACCCCCATCAGCCGATATCCAGCCGGAATGGCTAGTGTGAGGTCAGGGTTTGAGCTATCTCTGAGCCAGGTTTCGGTGAGGAACATTAAATCCCACAAGTGTGTTTCCAAGGAAAGCCAGATTTCATCAGCGTGTCTAGGGAGGGATCTGCAATTGACCAGGCATGCCCTAATGGGGGGGGAGGGTCTGGGCCCGATTCGTTGGGGCGGGGTTCGTGGATGGAGCAGCTATGAGTTGCAGGGAACCAGGCATAAAAGAGTATGGTCAGACGCTGCATGCCGATTGTTGGTGAGATACCTTGCAGTCAAGTTTGAATGTTTAGCCACAATCCCAGATATTCAAATTTAGGAGTTGATACCTGGACCAACAGATTCACCCGCCGGGAGAGCCGTGGGCAGCATGGCTGGCCGCGGTCCGGATGCGGATGGGCGCAGACGGGCTTGCCTTAGGCACACCTTTGGCGCGCCAGCGGCGCGCCTGCTGCGTGCCGGCTGCGCGCGGCCGCTGTGCGGCCGTGCTGCAGCCCCGTTTAAATATTTACCCATGAGCCGGAAAGCTAGAGCGCTGCCCCAAGATGCACTGCTTCCGGCCTCACGGTGATTTCCTGATAGGGAGGGTCAGGTATGGAGAGCCTGCCCCTGAACGAGTGAAGTGTGCCACAATGCTTACAAATCAAATTCAAGCACAGTAAGTAGCAGTACGGTTTAAAAGCATAAAAACATTAACACACAGTTTTTTAAAAGAGTTTGCCTGCACCTTACGGCAGTCGGCAGCCTCATGCGCTCCGCGCTGCGGCCCCGTTTAAATATTCACCCATGAGCCGGAAAGCTAGAGCGCTGCCCTGAGATGCGCCACTTCCGGCCTCACTGAGATTTCCTGAGAGGGAGGGTCAGGTATGGAGAGCCTGCCCCCGAACGAGTGAAGTGTGCCACAACGCTTACAAATCAAATTCAAGCACAGTAAGTAGCAGTACGGTTTAAAAGCATAAAAACATTAACACATAGTTTTTTAAAAGAGTTTGCCTGCACCTTACGGCATTCGGCAGCCTCATGCGCTCCGCGCTGCGGCCCCATTTAAATATTCACCCATGAGCCGGAAAGCTAGAGCGCTGCCCCGAGATACGCCGCTTCCGGCCTCACGGTAATTTCCTGAGAGGGAGGGTCAGGTATGGAGAGCCTGCCCCCGAACGAGTGAAGTGTGCCACAACGCTCACAAATCAAATTCAAGCACAGTAAGTAGCAGTACGGTTTAAAAGCATAAAAACATTAACACCGTTTTTTAAAAGAGTTTGCCTGCACCTTATGGCAGTCGGCAGCCGCATGCGATCCGTGCTGCGGCCCCGTTTAATTATTCACCCGTGAGCCAGAAAGCTAGAGCGCTGCCCTGAGATGCACCGCTTCTGGAATGTACAGAATGCATAGGTACTTTTTTTATGAAGTCCGCACATTAATGAATTAGATATTTTGGGCCTCATTACGAAGTCGCGCGGAATAACTTCCGCCCGACATCGCATCGGTCATGGGACCAACCGACACCCAGTCAGCGGTGCCGACCGCCTCATTTGGATGTGACTGAACACTGTTCGGTCGCATTCCTACATTTTACTATGGCAGCATGCATTCCGGGTGGAAACTGGCTGTAATGCATGCTCCCATAGTAAAATGGGAGGTGCGGTTCATCCCTACACCCCATGTCAGGCACCTCAAGGTGCCGGCCACAAGGTGCAGGGCTATGGTGCCCCCCTCAGCGTGCACCTAAGGGGGCCCCTGCTGAGGGGCCCCCAAAGACGCTTTCCAACATGGTTTCCATGTCAGACAGACCGGCATGGAAACCATGCCAGAAACTGTCATCGTAATCGTTACTTGACGCATTCTGACTGGCGACAGGGCTCTCCGAGCCCAGCGGAAGCCAGCCGGAATGACCGTTCAGATTCATTTCCCACCGCCTCCATCAAAATGAGGTGGTTGGAAAGGATTCCGACTGGCACATTACAATGCGGTTCGCAAGTTCCGAACCGCATCGTAATCAGCCCCTTAGTATATATTTAGACAATTTCTGATGTTTATGAATTAGGAGAAAGTAGTTTTTCCACAAATATTTTAACAACAGTGAACACTTCTATTCCACTATCAGCATAAGAATATGGTGGTAATATAGTTTACAAAGAGCTGCCACCGCATAAGTACCAATCAAATGTCGAAACAGGTACGCCTGTATGAGGGCCACAGACTGCTCCCAATGGGAAGCATATTTTGAGGAAACATATACATGGCAGCTACATGACATTCAATTACATTTCCCTTCCTTGATGGATCTTCAATATACAATAAAGATTCCATGAATGTTCTACACCAGGGTTCTCCAAAGTCGGTCCTGGAGGGCCGAATCCATGCCAGATTTTTAGCATATCCACATTTAGATAAATATAGTTATCTTAAAAATCTGGCATGGATCTGGCCATCCAGGACCGACTTTGGAGAACCCTGCTCTACACAAAGCACCTCTGATGGTAGATCAGTCAAGAATCAAGAACAAGATGGGATGAAGGGGGCAATGAGAAACTTTATTAACAATGTCTCTGGTATCTAATTTTTTCAGGATTGTGAATGTTTGAGTCAATTGTGGAAAATGTAACAAAGAGCGTAAAAACTGTTTTTCACCGGAGTTAGAATTGTCTCGTTGGAATGTCACCATGCTGATGTAAAGTCCTTGCATCTGACTTGACAGTATAGACCTCTACGGAAAAGGAAACTGCACAGCCCTCAAATTTACCACAAAAATTTTAAAAGCACAATTGGACTGGTAATCACCATACGTTTTGATTTATTTGCTTGACTGGATTCAAGCTTGAAAACCAGCTTGGTCACCACTAAGAAAATCTTGATTATCCAACCTCATTCAAGATCAGTACAGCAGCGGTCCATGCAAGTAAGCGCGGTGGGCCGGTCGGGCAGGGTGGGCGGGGGGATGTTCCACCCCGCCTGCCCACGCCCCGCCCCACCTCACCTAACTGCACGGACTGCTGCTGGATCAGTACAAAAATCAGTTTATCAAACATTTTGCATGCATAGTCAAAGAGGGAACTGAGGAAATTGTTCAAAGGAAAGTTGCAAACCGCACTCCTAAATGTGTGGGCAATCATGGCAGTCTGCAGGAACTACTAATTTGGCCACATTCAAAGAGCAGCATTTGTCAATTATGTTAGAAAAATATTGGTAAAGTCAATACGTTTTATTAGCTTTTACCAATGGTTGTTGTTCATACAGGAGACCAGTTTGTGCCCCTATTCAGGTGTGATGGTCTTCTTGGAATGCTATTTCATAAAGCATAAGAAAAAATATTTCAAAATGGGCACCACATGTACATGTGTTGGAATGACACCATCACTGAGAACGAATTCATGGTGGCCATCTTGGAATTTATTTTCTTAAATCATAAGAAAAATCATTCTAAGATGGCTGCTGTGCATGCATGTTCATGCATGGCTGATCATCCTGAAATGATTTAAAATTAATTTAGAAGTAGCTGGCCATTGATACAGTGTGGGTGAGGAGCAACGAGGCTGAAGGGGGCCGGCAGGCACTGGGAAGCCAATTATAAAATTAACAGAGCGGGAAACGAGGACTCTGCATGAAATGACAGAGGGAATTTGCAATCGATATAAAAGCCAAAACACATTTGTGGTACCTGCCATAACCAAGTACTGGCATAACAAACCCATTTATAGGCACATGCCATAAGTCAATCAGTTAAAATCCAATTGAGTGGCATGTATGAAGTCCATAAGCATAAATCTGTATCTACGCAAGCCTTAAGTATTTTGTTACTGTGCACAAGCAAGTGGTAGCTCACTGAATGATTTGCAAAGATGCTAAACTTATGAGTAAAATCCGTGTCAATTGTGCACAACATCAATTAAATCTGATTCATTGGGACACAGAAGTATGCTTATGAGCGTCTTTGTTCACAATGTTTATTGCATTTTATTGGAGGACTCCTTTGTTCTGGAGTACAGCAACAAACATTTATTAAATCATTTTTAATTACGTTGTTTACTGTTGTCCCATATTGTAATTACTGTACGCAAAGGAGACCTAGCCTAACCTGACAGTTACACTACGGTACACACCTATGTCTTGATGTCAATGTTGTCCTAAAGTTGATACCAGTGGGAACACTCCTGCTGCGCTGTTACAAGGGGCCAATTTTGCAGAACTGGCCCCAGTAACAAAAAACGGCCCCAACCGGTCTAAAACTGGCCCCCACCTTTCCGGCCCACCGGGGAAACGCCTGGTGCCGGCTATGGCCAGTCCGGCCCTGTCTGACACAATGCATATGTGGGCCACTTCCATAGCAATAAATATTAAATATGCCTCTCTCCTTAAAACATAATTGTTCTTCGAGCCATCAATCACACCCAAAATCATCAATACAGGGGTGATCAGGAGCTGCCCAACAATGATTAAACCCATGAAGTACCCAATGTCCTGCATCAATGAATCGAATTTGGGGCATGAGAAGAACATATGAGCAATTGCAGCCTGCTTCGAGCCGCACCTATGGCACTTGCCACCAAATCTGCCACCCCATCTAGCCACCTTGGCCGGGGTGTAGTTTAGATTGAATATTATCTTAAAGTGTTGACTTCTCCAGCCAGCCCTTAACAGCACCTTGTTACTTAAGTCACGTGACTCTTGAAGATAGAGCTCCTCTATGCTGAATCTAGCTTCCCATTTAGTATTTTGCACTTCCAAATCATTCGGCTTGTCTTGTATCAGCAAATCACAAATTGAGCCAATTCTATCCAGCCGCCTTACCGCCTCAACTAAGGGGATCCTTGCTACTGAGATTAATTCATTTATTCTCTTAAAAAGAAAATCTCATTGCTGAAGAAATTTAAAAAAAATTCACCCTTAACCAATCCAAAGGCCTCATGTAGCTCGGTGAAAGAGCAAAGTTAGCCATCACAATATAGATCCCCCAAGACCGTGATTCCCTTCTGTGCGCATCTATCTACAATTGCATCTTGAAATACTGATAGGAAAACTGATGAAGCTGACATAGGTGTGTAAAAGTTAATCGTGGGGATGGCTGATTTCCGCTTAATCTGGTGGCAAAATCTTGAACCTGGTTTTTGAACCCTGGGTCTTGTAGCTCGGAGTGCTTTTTATTTTTTGGTAAGGGAGTGACATTGATTGTATGAGTGTCAACTGGGGCTCGGAATGGGAGCGGACACTCCTACATCTACAGACCTGGCTGTCCAACGGCTTCCAGGAGACGTGGAGTTAGGATGGTGGGGGAGTTGAGGGAGATAGGGTTGAAGGTGGAGAGGGTCACATTTGGGTGCCACAGCAGACATAAACAAATCAAAAATGGGGACACAGAAGGTAATATTAAAAAAAAGGCCTTTTACAGCAGAAGCGGATTTACATGGGTAATTTCATTTTATGGTATTTCACCTTCTTTGAGGTGAGGCAGAGCCCAGCTCTATGTGGCTATGGGGGGTCGGGGGAGGCCTGTTGGGTGGTGTGAAAGTAGCCGGCTTTAGCAGGAGACCAAATGGCGGGGTAAAAGCTATGTATTTGCACAATCAAAACCTGTGGTCTAAATGACAGGGCTAAGAGGGGCAGGGTGGCATTGTGTTTAAGGGTCATGAAACCTGATCTGGTTTGTATACAGGAGACTCACACCCCCTGGGATAAACGGGGCCTTTTTAAGGATTTAGGCTTTTTGTTCTTGGCCTGTATGTGGCAAAGTCTAACATCCCGGGGGGCGGTTCTTACAAATAAATCTCATTGCTCTGTTGGCCGCACAGTCATCGATAAGCTTAGCCGTGGGGTTATTTTGGAATGTGGAGCCGGTAATGATCGGCTCACACTGTGTTCAGTCTACGGGTCTAATGTGGATGAGGCTGCTATCTTTGAGTTCCTGAATATAGAATTGGCTTCATGGCCACTTCCTCTTATTCTATGTGGGGATTTAAGTATCCATCTTGATGTGAAAAATTATCAAATGGGGAAACAATCGTACTTAGGGAGGAAACCTTTTGTGTATAGGGCTTTGCAATACCTGGTTAAGAACCATGGTCTTACTGATATGTGGAGCAAATGCAGGGCCCTTGGCCCAGGCTTTACATTTTTTTCTTTTCCGCATAGTAAACTGGTGCAGTTAGATCATTTTTTTTGTTTCTACTGCCCTAGCTAGTCAGGCCAGGATAAAGATGTTTCCTAGGGCTCTCTTAGCTCATGGCCCACTGGTTCTAGAGATCCTAGTGACTTACATTATTAAACCTCGGGGTCCTTGATCAATAATAAGAAGCTTTTGAAGGATGTAACATACCTGGACCATATATCTAAGTGGGTAAAGCAGTTTTTGGAATTTAACAGAGGGATTGGCCCGTCTGGCCTGGTGTGGGAAGCTCCCAGGGCAGGGATCAGGGGCGAAACCCTCAGTTTCAGTCCACACCAACAGAAGCAAAAGCAAATCGAGATCCTGGGACTTTACAAGGAATTATCCTCAGCAGAGGAGAAACTGACCTGAAGGTTTACTAAGGGTATGGATCTCCAGGAGGTACAGCAAGAAATAGCTATTTTTAAAATCAAAAGTCAACCAGTACTTTAGCAAGGAGGTGGCCACTAAATTTTATGACTTTAGGTCAGAATGCTACGAATATGGGGAGAGCACTACGAAACTATTAGCAAAGCGGATCAGGCAAAAGGAGGTGGGAAGGAGGATACTGGCTTTAACAGATCAGGAAGGGAGCCCTTTTGAATCCCCGTCCGATATTATTAGGGGCTTTAGGGAATTTTTAAAAACCCTTTACACGGAAGAACTTGAACTCCCAGCAGGTGGGTATGAGGATTTGTTTACGGGCTTGGATAGGGCTAGGTTAAACAATGAGGAACGGACCACTCTTGATGCTTCAGTAATCTTAAAGGAGATATCCGAGGCGATGAACTCTTTAGCCACTGTGAAAGCCATTGGGGCCTGACAATCTTCTCCGTGAATTTGTTTAAGCTTTTTTTGGAGCACCCCAACAGGATATGCTTCAGACTTTCCTGCAGGCACAAGCAGGGGCAGTCCCACGGGAAACAACTAATATAATTTTTTTTCAGAAGAAAGGCAAATCATCCATGCTTCCCAGCTCATATAGGCCGATCTCTTTAATAAATTGTGATGGGCAACATTACGAATAATGGGGTTGGATTCGGACGGCAAATCTCAAGGGGTACTAAGCAGGGCTGCCTATGCTCACCATTATTATACACATTATATATTGACCTCTTTATAGCAAAGCTCAGCGGCGCTCCCTGAACTTTAGGATTTAGCTAGACAGTTTGGGGCACATTCAGGATATAAATTAAATGAGGGTAAAACCCAGGTTTTATGCACAGAGGGAACTGGATTCAGTGATCAGCGAGTGGTGACTGATGCAGTATACATAGGAGTTAGAATCACAACAACTCTGGATAAATTGGTAGAGCTGAATAAGGCAACATTATTATATCATCTAAAGCAAGAGCTTGATAGAATTAATCACCTGCATCTCTCATTGTTTGGGAGGTGTAATGTGCTGAAAATGTCTATTCTACCAAAGGTACTATATATTTTTAGGACTGTTAGTTTGGAAAATAGCAAATATTGGCTGTCTAAATTGTAGAGTATGTGTTTTAGCTTTCTGTGGGGATATCGGAGGCCAATGAGGGTGGCTAAGTAGCTGACTCTTCCGAGGCTATGAGTCAGGTGGTCGTACTCTAATTTTACCTTTTATTATTGGGCCTGCATGTTACAACACATGAGGATTTTAATCATGGGTGGGTCAGATGGAATAAGCCTAGCCGAAACCCCGACAATCTTTGAGTTAATTTCCAGAACTAAAACTAAGGGCTGTCTTAAAAAAATGTGGAACCCAGCTATTAGGACAAAAATGTTCAAGAAAAACAATGTGAAAAAATTAAATCATTTTTGCGTATTTTTTTAATAAATTACAAGTCTCAAAAATGCGAGGCAACATTTGTGCTACAATTATAAGCACGCCTTAACCAGGCCAATTTCTAGCCTCATGCCTTATTTAAAATTGTTAAATTCAGGTCAGCTGTGCATAGTATGAATTAAATTTAATTCAGTGGCAGATGTATTTAGTGAATAAGTAAAATCGTTTTTTGCCAAGCATCTTTCTTTGCCGGCAGTGTGCACTTCTTTTAATTTGAGAGTGACAATCTTCCATGGCAGTACGTGCGTGCGTCTAACAACATTTTTCTCCTTGTGTGGCCACATAAATTGTAACATGATTTCAACAAATGGAGGTGCTACAAAAAAAGTACATTTCAGTCCATTTGTATTTTCTTTGTTTTCATCCTTTATTTTAACATCCACAAGTGATCATAAAAGCAGCCAACGCTTTTCGTTCTGTTAAGGCACAAGCCTATTAGAACTTCTTCAGGGCTGCAACAAATAACATAAAACATACATAAGACCGACCATAAAGACATTAATATCACATGACAAAAATTATATTACAACAATAAATAAACAATTTTAAGTATAACATCAAACAGAAAATTGACGAACATGATTCTTAGATTCTACAACATTTATATAAACCAAAAAATAACTGTCAAACGACCATAAATACAGTTCAACATTTGACATTATTTTAAAAGGCAAACATAGATAACCTGTTTAGATAGAAATGAGAACCATAAGGGAATCTTCCTAATAAGAAAAGATCCTACGTATTTAAATTTAGTATGGAAAAAGGTGACAGAGAAAAGAAAAAAAAAGAAGAAAAAAGAAAAAAGCCATAGTACCTTTGCATTTAAGATTATGACTTCATCCATATGTATGTCATAATCCCTGTTAGTTTAAAACGAAAAACTATATAGAGACCAGGATGGATTCCACTTCAATAACTTTATTAATACCTGCAACTAAGCACTCATAGGAATGACAGAGCAATGTCATTTATCTATTTAGAAGCCTTAGTGCCTTTGCGTTCAAGATTATGACATCGTCCATATCCATGTCATAATCTCTGATAGCTCGAAAGGAAAATTATATGGTTTAAGAATAAAGACCAAGGTAAATTCCACTTCAATAACTTATAAGTACCAGCAACTATGCACCCCTTCGAGAGGGGAAAGACACTGACAAAGCAATAACCTCTATCTTTTTTAAACAGTGATGCGAACTGTATAGATATGCTGTTTCAATTATAAAATCAGATCAATAACAAAAAAATAATCAAGCTAAAAAAGACGGTGAGGGTGAAAAACAGAACACATCTTCTGTGAACTCACCTCAAAGAGCAGAATGTAAACCTCTCATTAGTCGAGATCGATTATCCTGTAGTCAGTGGCTAACTGTAATAATCATTTCTTGATGTGGCGATATTTCAATGGGCCAAGTCATCCCACCTGAATAGTAATGCAGGGATGCACAGAGTTAGTTACGGGGAATATAGGGAGCTTCGTTAGACACACTTAAAGCTCAAAACCCAAATTAAAACCAAAGACAGACGGGAATCACTTGAACTTCTCCAAAGAAAATGTGTTATATGAGGAACAGAAGGGCCTAAGGAAATGACACATAGCAGAGACCCTACAAAAAACAAAAATCTCACCTCATGGCAAAGGCGAGTAACTGAAACGTCGTGGATAAAGTAAAATGAGTATATACTCCTGGTAATCATGAGAAGCTCCAAATAGCAGAGTGGTCTGCCTAATAAACAATGTACAAAGGACAAAACTGTCTAGTTATGTCATACAACCAATGACTCGTGAGATTAATTGCAATGGATTCAAAAGGATATTCTATATAAATATCACGCAATGAGCAATCCTAGGCCTTATGCCTTAAATCCAGATTAATATACCGGGATCACGAAACACAAAGTGTTCCCACAATTCGTACCTATCATAGTTCCCCATTACTAATCCCAAGTGACTTTAAATAAATAGTAATTCCCAGATTGATGACGGAACCCGAAATGCCCCAGCATCAAATTTCATAATTAAAACAATGAGACAAAACCCGAACCACGAGATTCCCAATTATGAGTGATCAACAGACTAATGTAAACCTCCCCTCTAATGTAGCCTCATCCGTCCAACATACCGTGATACGCGGTCTCCAACCTCCCGTTCGTCCTGTATGGAAAGAGTCCATCGCTTCGCACCATAGCGGTTCTTATAAACCCTCTATCTGCTTCTTAATGAGGGGCACCTGAGCGCGTGTCGCACAAGAAAAGTTAGAAAGTCTGATACCCCTCGTTGCGGCTGCCATTTTAGGTGATGCACAAGATGCCAGACAACTTCAGTAAGAACCATCGCCATATTGGAAGAGAATCTTCCACAATTAATCATACATAGAGTATCAATGGTATCCAATTATAATTTCTCCCCTGGATGCACGTCGCACTACAAATAGGTACGTATAAATAAGCAACAAAAAAAGATGTGTTTGGTCTCTTAATGATGTAATCACGGCTTGTTATCAGTTCGAATTTTAAATCAAACCTACTCATTATACAGTCGCCATTTTTGAAAGGGTCTAAAGCGTAAGCTCATATTCCGACTGCCTCTTAGATTAAAACAGTAATACCTCAAAAATGATGCATCCTGAATGGATGATTCTAGGGTGGATTAAATTAGAGGAATCATCCAAAACCTCGGCCATATAAAAGTGGATTAGGTTTAGATTATATGTGGTCATAATTGACTGTCAAACTGAATTTAAGTTGGACAATATAATAACACATCACAATACGACAAAATTCACCTTGATCATTAATAAAAGCTGATGTAAAAATTATGAACACTTATGGCTATAACCGCCTACCTAATATTACAGGCAGGGCTCATTGTCCGTCCAATAACAAAGAAGGTTAATTTGAACACACCAAGTACTGCAAAAACAAAATGAATCATTATTCCTGAATAAGACATCTAATAATATTAAAAAACTCCATTCGATAACGGAGTCGTTAATAAGAAAATATAAGTGGTGAAGATACATATAGAATCATTATTCCTGATCACGACATATAATAATATTAAATAACTCAACTTAATAATTGAATCCTTAGCAAAAAAAAATATAAGAGGTGAAGATACATATAAAAATAACTTCCTATGGTATTCAATGGTGTAAAGAGTAAACATAAGGCATGTCACAGTGGAGGAATATCAGACATGCCGGATCAATCTAAAAGCGTATGTCTTAGTGATGTAATAATAGACACACCATTAGATTGCTTCATATGATGTCATGTAATGTAAAGAGTAGAGAGAGGCATGCCACAATGGTAGAATGTCAGACATACCTGACATAAATCTATCTAGACGCATAACATGCATTTGATTACTCATTTGTTAACTAGTTCAACAGCTTTCGATTGTTACGTTTTAACCCATTCTCAAATCAATATGGAGCATGTTCTAAAGCTCTAAAAACACACATTATAATGCTGCAAACAAAAAACAAATCATTCATGTGACTCAGAAGACCTACTCAGTTTAAGAAGTATGGAGTTAATTATCAGTATTGTAGCTGCAACCTATGGCTCGCAACCTACAAATCCATTTAGCCTCTTTCTGCCGTAGCGCAAGTTGCCTGTTTCCACCCCTTCTGTTCATAGCCACATGCTCAATACCATGAAACCAGAACGTCGAATCAGATGCATGATATAGTTTATAGTGTTCAGCCATGGGGTACCTGATATCCCTCCCCACGATAGCCCTACGATGCTCCTGAATCCTCAGCTTCAGGTTTCGCGTTGTGCTGCCCACATAAATCATACTGCAGCTACAGCCCAAAACATAAATCACTTAGGGTGTGTTACAGTTTATGAATTCTCTGATTTCATATCTATTGTGACTGTTGTACGCAAAATTTTGTGTCTTGTTCTTACCCAGCTTACAAATATTACATGAATCGCAAGTGAAGAACCCACATGGTTTCTTTGATAACCATGTCCCAGTGGGCCTAGGTGTTACTACGTAACTGGGACATAGCTTGTCTTTTAAAGTCTGTCCTTTTCTGTATGTTCAGCAACAGGTGCCAGTTCTTTTTTAACATTCGAAAGGTCTTACCACTATACGTAGTGCATTTGGTGACAAACCTAAGCTTTTCATTATAGGTGATACGTTTCTTGTTATTCGTCTTGAGTGTGCTGTCCCTGTCCAGTTGGTGCGCCCGTGCCTCAGCTTTATTAACATCCCGAACATTATAGCCTCTTCTGAGAAAGCGAGAGCGCGTGTCAGCGATATTAGCCTTAAAGGCTGCATGTTCAGAACAATTTCTCCGTATCCTCACCATTTCTCCATAGGGGATGTTCTTTATCACTGAGCATGCATGCGCGCTGCTAGCATGCAGTACTCCATTCCATGCCGTCTCTTTGCGGTACAAAGTACTCTGGACAACCCCATCTTTGATATAAAAGTGGAGGTCCAAAAAAATCAATCCTCTCTTTATGGCAATTCATAGTCAAACGGACATTGTACGGATTGTCGTTCAAGTATACAAAATATACTTCCAGACTCTCCCTTGGTCCTGACCACAGGCAGATAATATCGTCGATGTACCTCCCCCAGAACACAACATGTTGCGTCCAGGGGAAGGCACCCCTACCCCATGCATGCCCCCTCTCATAAAACCCCATAAAGAGGCAGGCATAAGAGGGAGCAAATCTGGTGCCCATGGCAGTCCTGCGGACTTGATGGTACCATTGCCCATTGTGAAGGAAATAATTCCTTGTCAAAATCAGGTCGGTCATTTCAAGTATCATGAGATTATGTTTATACATGTCACCTCCTTCCCTATCCAAATATGAGCCCACTGCCATCAGTCCAAACTTATTCTCAATACAGGTGTATAGGCTGACTACATCCCATGTGACAAAGAGTAACTCATCAGACCATACAAAATCTTTTAGTTTCAATAATACGTCCTTGCTATCTTTTATATAGGACGGCAAGTTGATCACATGTTTTTGTAGTTTTATGTCTACAAACTCGGACATCTTCTCGGTGGGTGAACCCACCCCCGAGATAATGGGCCGCCCAGGGGGAAAGGGCGCTTTCTTATGCACTTTGGGATAGTCCATTCTGTCCATTATCACTATATTACTGCCTTTGTCAGCTTTTCGGATAACAACAGTGTCATCATTGTGTAACCTATATAATGCTTCCCTTTCTCCCTTAGATAGATTTATTTTCTTTTTTAGAAAATTTGTTAGGGCATTCCAGTTTGTATAAGTCTTCCGTTACTTTACTGTAAAACAGATCAATATTCTGATGATAAGAACTGCCTGGCGTGAACTTGGATTTCGGTCGTAACCCACTGTCTATATCAAGATTCTCCATGATGTTCAGATCTTCTAATAACGTCCCCATTTCAATGTCTACTCCCTCCTCAATTGACAAAAGACACTGGACATTACAAATATCAGTAATACTTAGTGATGTAGTTGAACAGACTTCTTTTGGTACAGAGACATCAGACCTTTGATTACTGAAGAAATCTTTTAATTTGAGTGTTCTTATAAACTTAAACAAATCCACATGCACATCTGTCAAATCTCCACATTGCGTTGGGCAAAAACCCAAACCTTTGTTTAACAAGCTTAGTTCATCAATATCCATAGTTCTCTGCGACAAATTAATAACTTCCACATCCTTGCAAAGTTCCATATCATACAACACACCCGCCTCACTCTTTTCTTTATCATTGTCAATGAGTATATTCTTTTCGACCTCGTTGTCATTCTTTCCTGGTCTGTTTGACCCCCCTTGGTGTTTCTTTTGGTATCTTCTCCCCCCTCTCCTTGTTTTTGATTTTGCTTCTTTTGCTGCTTGCTGCTTACATGCAGTTTTGCTAATTCCTTCTCGAATGAAGAGGCTCCTTCCCCTAAAGGGGGTCTCACTTTGATTGCTGCTTGAAGCAACACTACTTTGTGATGAAACCGAGACAATACTCACTGATCGGGTGTCCTCAGTTTCTTCTCTTCCCCTTTTCCTATCACGGTATGTTGGACGGATGAGGCTACGTTAGAGGGGGGGGGATTTACATTAGTCTGTTGATCACTCATAATTGGGAGTCTCGTGGTTCGGGTTTTGTCTCATTGTTTTAATTATGAAATTTGATGCTGGGGCATTTTGGGTTCATCAATCTGGGAATGACTATTTATTTAAAGTCACTTGGGATTAGTAATGGGGAACTATGATAGGTCCGAATTGTGGGAACACTTTGTGTTTCGTGATCCCGGTATATTAATCCGGATTTAAGGCATAAGGCCTAGGATCGCTCATTGCGCGATATTTATATAGAATATCCTTTTGAATCCATTGCAATTGATCTCACAATTCATTGGTTTTATGACATAACTAGATAGTCTTGTCCTTTGTACATTGTTTATTAGGCGGACCACTCTGCTATTTGGAGCTTCTCGTGATTACCAGGAGTATATACTCATTTTACTTTATCCACAATGTTTCAGTTACTCGCCTTTGCCATGAGGTGAGATTTATGTTTTTTGTAGGGTCTCTGCTATGTGTCATTTCCTTAGGCCCTTCTGTTCCTCATATAACACATTTTCTTTGGGGAAGTTCAAGTGATTCCCGTCTGTCTTTGGTTTTAATTTGGGTTTTGAGCTTTAAGTGTGTCTAATGAAGCTCCATATATTCCCCGTAACTAACTCTGTGCATCCCTGCATTACTATTCAGGTGGGATGACTTGGCCCATTGAAATATCACCACATCAAGAAATGATTATTACAGTTAGCCACTGACTACAGGATAATCGATCTCGACTGAGAGGTTTACATTCTGCTCTTTGAGGTGAGTTCACAGAAGTTGTGTTCTGTTTTTCACCCTCACCCTCTTTTTTAGCTTGATTATTTTTTTGTTATTGATCTGATTTTATAATTGAAACAGCATATCTATACACTTCGCATCACTGTTTAAAATAGATAGAGGTTATTGCTTTGTCAGTGTCTTTCCCCTCTCGAAGGGGTGCATAGTTGCTGGTACTTATAAGTTATTGAAGTGGAATTTACCTTGGTCTTTATTCTTAAACCATTTAATTTTCCTTTCGAGCTATCAGAGATTATGACATGGATATGGACTATGTCATAATCTTGAACGCAAAAGCACTAAGGCTTCTAAATAGATAGATGACATTGCTCTGTCATTCCTATGAGTGCTTAGTTGCAGGTATTAATAAAGTTATTGAAGTGGAATCCATCTTGGTCTCTATTCTTAAACTATATAGTTTTTCGTTTTAAACTAACAGGGATTATGACATACATATGGATGAAGTCATAATCATGAATGCAAAGGTACTATGGCTTTTTTCTTTCTTCTTTTTTTATTTCTTTTCTCTGCCACCTTTTCCCATACTAAATTTAAATACGTAGGATCTTTTCTTATTAGGAAGATTCCCTTTTGGTTCTCATTTCTATCTAAACAGGTTATCTATGTTTGCCTTTTAAAATAATGTCAAATGTTGAACTGTATTTATGGTCATTTTACAGTTATTTTTTGGTTTATATAAATGTTGTAGAATCTAAGAATCATCTAATTTTCTGTTTGATGTTATACTTAAAATTGTTTATTTATTGTTGTAATATCGTTTTTGTCATGTGATATTAATGTCTTTATGGTCGGTCTTATGTATGTTTTATGTTATTTGTTGCAGCCCTGAAGAAGTTCTAATAGGCTTGTGCCTTAACAGAACGAAACGCGTTGGCTGCTTTTATGATCACTTGTGGATGTTAAAATAAAGGATGAAAACAAAGAAAATACAAATGGACTGAAATTTACTTTTTTGGTGCACATCCTTTTGTTGAAATTTGTTTAGGGAATCTGTGGCCAGTGGCACCAAAGGGTGACAGGTGCTGGAGATTTGTGCACGAACAACAACTTCTATAAGACAGCAGTGAGAGGGTGAGGTACTATTTTAGAGGTCCGTCACCCAGTATTGTGTTCTAAATTGTAACATGAGTTCACTTTTTCAAAAGCATGTTACAAACGAGATTGAATAACATATTTTTGTTTAAAAACTTCATTAAGGAAGGAAACATTGTTGGAGTAAAGCGCCATTCTGTCTGCCACCAGACTAGACTTTCTTTGGAATTAAAACTCAAGTTACCTGAAGACCCATGAAAAGCCCTGAAAAAGGTGTGAAAGAGGCTCGAGAAGTAGATGCTAACGACTTCACATCAGTAACCACCATGATGAGATTTAAAGACATCTCAACAAAAGGCAGTTATCTAAGTTCTGCAACACATTTCCCCTTTGTAGACAATCAGGGCGGGTACCACGTGTTTTAGGTGCCAATCAATTAGGTGCCAATCAAAGCACATCGAGTGACATAAATAGAACAAATATAATTTGCTTTATCTTAAATTGTAGATAGGGTTGAGCAAATCAGTGATTTGCCTTTTTAGATACTGCTTTTTCAACGATGAAGTGACAGCGGCTTGGATTCTTTCAGTGCCGGCTGGTACTCTTTGAAAGTGATGGGATGTAATACTTGACAGGACATCACCCCATTTTTTAAAAATGTGCAATGAGATTTCCCCTTATCTTAACAAGCATTTGCAATGCAATAGGTCTCACATTCACGCGAGTTTGAGCTATTGGGATTGTAAATGACAATGCCTTTTATTTATGTTTTGGGTTTTAAAACATAAATAAAAGGCATTGTCATTTACAATACTAATAGCTTAAACTCTCGCAAATGCAAAACCTATTGCATTGCAATACAGGGCCTTCTCGACCGCTTGTTAGATTGTAAATATCAGAGGAAGAGACCGGCCTGCAACGTCTTCAAAGTAGTGATAAATAGTGCAGTGAAGAAGATGTGTAAGTATTGTAAATTACACAGACACAAAGTGTGAAGGGAGAGTTACATATGATCCGAGCTATAAACACTAACAAAGCGCTCCAACACCTTTCTCTCTGTGATTACACTGTTGCGGCTCAGGAGGAAGAGCGGGAGGGGGGGCTATTTCCTGCCCTCTCCGTGATTTGAGTGTGCAGTGTGGCATTGCGTAATGTCATTGCTATCTTTGGCCTAATAAAAAACACTCCAGCTGTAGTAGGGTCCTGGCTTTCCTCCTGGTGCAGGGCGGGGTGTGCTTTATGGCAAGCATGTAGAGAGGGAGTGATGGTCTCGGCTGCAGCTCCGGCCTCATACAGTGCCCCTGCTATTACTAGTGAGCGAGAGGCGCTGAGGTGTTGGTATTGGTATTGGTGGTGGTATTGGTGGTGGTGGTGGTGGTATTTGTATTAGTGGTATTGGTGGTGGTGGTGCTGGTATTGGTGGTGCTGGTATTGGTTGTGGTGGTATTGGTATTGGTCGTGGTGGTATTGGTATTGCTATTGGTGGTGGTGGTACTGGTATTGTTAGTGGTGGTATTGGTGGTGGTATTCATATTGGTGGTGTTACTGGTATTGGTGGTGGTGGTACTGGTATTGGTGGTGGTGGTATTGGTGGTGGTATTAGTGGTATTGGTGGTGGTACTGGTGGTGGTATTGGTGGTGGTCTTGGTGGTATTGGTGGTGGTGGTATTGGTGGTGGTATTGGTGGTGGTATTGGTGTATTGGTGGTGGTGGTATTGGTGGTGGTATTGGTAGTGGTGGTGGTATTGGTGGTGGTAGTGGTATTGGTGGTGGTATTGGTTGTAGTGGTATTGGTGGTGGTAATGGTATTGGTAGTGGTATTGGTGGTGGTATTAGTGGTGGTGGTATTGGTGGTGGTACTGGTGGTGGTGGTCGTATTGGTGGTGGTGGTATTGGTGGTGGTAGTGGTATTGGTGGTGGTATAGATGGTGGTGGTATTGGTTGTAGTGGTTTTGGTGGTAGTGGTATTGGTGGTGGTGATATTGGTGGTGGTGGTGGTATTAGTGGGGGTATTGGTGGTGGTGGTATTGGTGGTGGTGGTATTGGTAATGGTGGTGGTATTTGTCGTTGTAGTATTGGTGGTATTGGTGGTGGTATTGGTGGTGGTGGTGGTATTGGTTGTAGTGGTTTTGGTGGTGGTAGTGGTATTGGTGGTGGTGGTATTGGTGGTGGTGGTATTGGTGGTGGTGATGGTGGTGGTATTGGTGGTGGTATTGGTAATGGTATTAGTGGTGGTATTGGTGGTGATGTTATTGGTGGTGGTGGTATTGGTATTGGTGGTGGTATTTGTCGTAGTATTGGTGGTGGTGGTATTTGTGGTAGTGGTGGTATTGGTGGTGGTATTGGTGGTGGTATTGGTGGTGGTGGTATTGGTGGTTGTATTTTTGGTGGTATTGGCAGTGGTGGTGTTGGTATTGGTGGTGATATTGGTAGTGGTGGTGGTATTGGTGGTGGTGGTATTAGTGGTGGTGGTGGTATTGGTGGTGGTAGTGGTAGTGGTATTGGTGGTGGTAGTGGTATTGGTGGTGGTAGTGGTGGTGGTATTGGTGGTGGTGGTATTGGTAATGGTGATATTGCTGGTGGTATTGGTGGTGGTATTGGTGGTGGTGGTGGTATTGGTGGTGGTGGTATTGGTGGTGGTGGTATTGGTCCTGGTGGTATTGGTGATGGTATTGGTGGTGGTATTGGTGGTGGTATTGGTGGTGGTGGTATTAGTGGTGGTGGTGGTATTGGTGGTGGTGGTATTGCTGGTGGTAGTATTGGTGGTGGTGGTATTGGTGGTGGTATTGGTGGTGGTATTGATGGTGGTATTGGTGGTGGTGGTGGTATTGGTGGTGGTGGTATTGGTGGTGGTGGTATTGGTCCTGGTGGTATTGGTGATGGTATTGGTGGTGGTATTGGTGGTGATGGTGGTATTGGTGGTGGTATTGGTGGTGGTATTGATGGTGGTATTGGTGGTGGTGGTGGTATTGGTGGTGGTGGTATTGGTGGTGGTGGTATTGGTCCTGGTGGTATTGGTGATGGTATTGGTGGTGGTATTGGTGGTGGTATTGGTGGTGGTGGTATTAGTGGTGGTGGTGGTATTGGTGGTGGTGGTATTGCTGGTGGTAGTATTGGTGGTGGTGGTATTGGTGGTGGTGGTATTGGTGGTGGGTGGTATTGGTGGTGGTATTGGTGTTATTGGTGATGGTGGTGGTGGTATTGGCGGTGGTGGTAGTATTGGTGGTGGTGGTTTTGGTGGTATTGGTGGTGGTGGTATTAGTGGTGGTATCGGAGGTGGTGGTATTAGTGGTGGTATCGGAGGTGGTGGAGGTGGTGGTATTGATGGTGGTGGTATTGGTGGTGGTGATATTGGTGGTGGTGGTGGTATTGGTGGTGCTTTTGGTGGTGGTGGTGTTGGTGGTAGTGGTATTGGTGGTGGTGGTATTGGTGTTGGTGGTATTGGTGGTGGTAGTGGTGATTGTGGTATTGGTGGTGGTGGTATTGGTGGTGGTGGTGGTATTGGTGGTGGTGATATTGGTCGTGGTGGTGGTATTAGTGGTGGTGGTGGTATTGGTGGTGGTGGTATTAGTGGTGGTAGTGCTGGTGGTATTGGTGGTGGTATTGGTGGTGATATTGGTGGTGGTGGTTTTGGTGGTGGTATCGGTGGCGGTGGTATTGGTGGTGGTAGTGGTATTGGTGGTGGTGGTATTGGTGGAGGTGGTGGTATTGATGGTATTGGTGGTGGTGGTGGTGGTGGTATTGGTGGTGCTGGTATTGGTGGTGGTGGTATCGGCAGTTGTGGTGGTGTTAATAAAACAGGCTTTTGAAAACAACCCGTCAGGTGGCTTTAGTACAGATGACATGTAACACAAATGTGCTGTTGTCAGCTTCAGCCCCTTAGCACAGGATTATGTGCTACCTGGAATTCACATGACTTAATTCGCTTATCATTTCTAAATCCATTTTACTTGGGGAGGGTTGAAACAGACACAAGATAATGCCGGGTTAAAGTGATTGAAAGCGGGCGCCCGTGTTATGGGGCGGCCGTGCTGCTTAAAAAAACACAAGCGGTTTCAGCTGAAGCAGCGTATGTCCGGCGTGCAGTAAGAGGAACTCAATAAAGTAAATAGTGTTTACAGACTAAATAACAGGTCCTGTGTAACAACCAAAGTAAAGGGGCCAGTCACCATGGGAAGGTACAAATCAAGACAAGGCTGTACTAAGGAGGGACTAACAAGCCTATTAACGAATCCGAAGGCAGCATTTACTAAAGACAATGACACAAGCCAATTAAAAATATGGGAGGAGTGTGGGCGCAGCTTCTCTCCCATACTCTATTACAGCAGTCTCGCAGAGCGAGCAGCGCATGCGCGCTGCCACTAGGCTCGACCTAAAATTGACCTTTATTGTGCCAATGCCAGCAAAGTGTTATTGGTACCCTGTATGCCAAGAATTACATGCAGTATTCCAGACTTTTGCCATTGACGCTGCTCATTTACCATGGGTGGCTAGTATGTAAAAAATGACATCCATATTTCACATTTTAACATTGTTTGCTTCCACCAACCCACACTCTCAGCCCCAATGTGCCATGGTTGCCCTTTCTCTCCTACCTCCAGTATTACAGTAACAGCAATTTGCCTTGGGCACCCTCCTTTATGTCAAAAAATACCTCCAATGTGCCTGCACCAGCATTTTGCCATGGGTGCCCCTCTGCCAAGAATTACTTCTAGCGTGTCAGAGCCTGCATTTGCAATAGGTGCCCTTCTTTATGCAAAGAATTATCTCCATTATGCCAGCTGCAGCATGTTATCTTGGGTGCAGCCATAAGCCCAGAATTATACTTAGTATGCCATGGCCAGTGGCAGACTCATGGTCATAAAAAACAAAAACATAAACAAACATGCTCTCCATACACTCTCACTTATACTCACTCTCTCTCACATTCACTCTCTTCCCCCTCACTCACTCTCACACTCTCTCACTCATACTCCAACTCACTGTTACTTACACACAAGTACACTGTGTTTCTCACTCTCACAAATTCATTCACCCTCTCACACTAACTGACTGGACCTGATGTGACTGCACCAGATGCACCAATGATAGTGACATCCCTGTCTCACTTTCACTGCCTCTCACAATCACTCACTCCTTCTAATGCACTCACACTCCTTCACTTCCTCCCTCACACTCATTTTCACTTATGCATACACTCTCTCAAACTCAGATTCCCACTCACTTTCACGGTCATTGACACTCTCAAACACACACACACGGACACACAGACATACACACACACGCACACACACACACATACACTCATACACACACTCTCTCTTACTCAATCTCATTCACTCTCAATCACTCAAAAGCATGTTCACTCTCACACCAAATATACACATGCACAGATGAAATATTTGTACTTACCTTGCTTCCTTTGCTGGCAACCTGGAGACTACATGGCAGCAGGCGAGTAGGGATCTGGCACTGGACATTGGAATCAGCAAACCATGATTACCGGCAAGTAACCAGACAGAGCAGCAATGCCAGGTTTGAAAGGGGGAAGATCCACCTAAATTCTTCTCTCTGATTCTTGGTAGGCCTAGAAGCACAGTCCTATAAGAAGCTGGGGATCCTGACTTTGCTGTTCTGTGTGGCTTCTCATTGGCCTCAGGGATACACTGATGTGCTCAGAGAGAAACACATTTTAGCACATATACTGTGCTGCCGAAGGCATGTGCTGCATGTCTGCAAAATAAAATGGATTGTGACTGTGTAAGGGGAGTGTAGTTGAACTCTGCCCCTCAGACATGTGCAATCCAGACATCTACCTGCAGAGTACTGCATTTTTAAACAGCACTCTGTAGCTGGATTGCGCCTCAGCCCTTCATCCCCTCTTCTTCTCCTCTGATCATCAAGAGGCTTGAGATAGGGCTGAGAAGGATGAGTTGAGTACTGCTTGTGCTCATGAAAACATGAAAGTTGTGTTTTCATGAACACTCTTCAGTTAAATAATTAGCAGTTAAGGTGCCCCACATGAGGCAGGGCTGCACCCTGAAGCCGCTGAAAAGGAACCACTACTAACTCCATGGAACCTGCAAGTAAACATAAGCAGCGGGAGATATGGCTTTTTGTGCAGCACTCAGACAGGGCACTCACAAGATGGGAGCAGCCAGGACAATTTCCCCAGGTCCCACTCTTTAAGGTATTGTGCTGCCATTGCTAAATCTATTTATTTATATCCCAAAAGTAAGCTTTTTTTAGCAGAGCTGGGATGGGACAGACCAAGAGTTCAACCGCACACAAATGGACAAGAATAAGGACTAAAACCATCAAGTCAGAATTAGACAGGAAAGCCATCTCATCATGGGCAAGGGCCAGACAAATAGTCCACTCTAAGTCAATACTGGATACATTAGGCCAGTTACCAAGAAGTAAGATCTAGAAAGGGCATTCAGGCAAGTGATTCTAACTTACAAATGTTGCCCCAGTCTGTGCAATGGGTCGCCTTTAACTTGGTGTGCCAGGTGCAGACCGAGACAGTGCACTCTATTACAGTGAATGTGCTGCTCCCACTGGAGGTGTTAACCCATGCCTCTACTAAAAACAGCACAGTAGTGACAGGCAGACCAGATGTTTGAAGCCTCTGGTCCACCTTTCACTGAGTAGCACCATTACAGCCACAATTTTAAAGGGAGCAGAGATTCCCCCGCAGGAGGGTTTATTGACTGACTGCATCCACATGCAGCAGGATAGTGTAGGGGTCCCTGACTCTCCATTTTACCTTTTAAAAAGGCACCCTTGTGAACACACTTACTATGTACCACTTCTAAATGGAACAGTCAGTGCACACTTCTGACAGTCTCTTTGCCTCTTTGCCCGTGTCTGTAATACTGTGAGGTAGGCCTGGGCGGTAAATTCTGTTCCGCTCGCGGAATTTGCGGAATTTGGATAATTTCGCGTTCCGCGGAGAACGCGAAGTTGCCAAAAATTCCGCGATCCGTGGCTTCGCAGAGTTTTTTGCTTGTTCGCGCTTTCAAAATGCGTGTTTGCGAGATATTTCTCCCCGAGCACGCAAACAGCGTTCGCGAACAGGAAAAAAGCATCACGAACGGGCGAAACAAGCAATTCTGCGTGTTCGCGGAACTTTTGCGTGCTCGCGAAGATTTTTTACCGTTTCGCAGAGCTTTGCATAGCGCGACTACGCAAATTCCGCCCACCTATACTGTGAGGTTGCAAAGGCAATGGATTCTCTTGATTGTATGAGGTCACACCACATGCAAATGATGCAGTATTACATGATTGTTAGACCTGTCAACCTTATGGTGGGTTTCCCCCAAACATATTGTCTGAACCCTTCTAATTTTCTGAATTTGCTTTTGCTGGCCTTAGGACTCTGCCACTTTTAGAAAACTGGCATTTCTCTGCCCTAACTGTTTTGTGCCTGCAGCCAGTTCTTGGGTCACATGACTAGGTGTAGTTGGCAGTTAGGCTTTTTCTAATTGTCCCAGAAAGCCACACAATAGAGGGATTAGGGGTGCCTAGATGGGCCACCACTGGCAGGGTGAGATGGCAGGGCTGGACACAGCCCCACTTGCAATTCAATAGGCTGTGCCATTGCCTTCACACAAAGGACTTCACACTACCTCATTGTTCCTGTAGTCAGGCTGGAGCCAGGAAACGCAAATCACTTCAAAGGGAAAATGCTAGAAAAACATCTCCTACTTCAAAGAAGGCACCAGGTATAAAAATAGGGCCTTCAAATTGACTCTTCACTTCACTTCCTGGACCAGTGGAAGGACTCTCAGAGGACTACCTGCTGCTGTGGTCTGCTGCATACTTCAGAGGACTGCTTTGCTGCACCTGGAAGGACTGCTCTTCTGCCTGAAGCCTGCCTTGAACTACAAGAGGCCTACCTTGCTGTTTGAGCCCTGTCCCACTACTTGAACCCAGGACTACCAGAGTGACTCCAATGGCTAGTAGGCTGGCCTCCTGATCAGAGCCTCAGGAACGGAAAAGGCTCTAACCATCTTGAGCCTGCACCTGGACCCAGCCTGAGTGAGTCCTGGCCCACCAAGTGGTGCCTCTCCAGTTCTGGACCCTTGGAAGTTGTGCTAAAGGTACCCAGATAGCCAAAATCCAAAACTTGGGTCTGACCATTTTTTGTCTAAAAAGTCCTCTGAAAACCAAGAGGAGACTGGGACCCTAGGTGCATCGTCAGTGGACCTGCCTTCGCAGCAGCTCCCACTACGTTCTTCTCCGTAGCAGCAAATCCTGTTCATCGTCCTTCGCAGAAGGGGTATCTGGCCTTGTGGTGCTATTGTTGGCTACAGCCACCAGCTTAGTCCCAATGGAGATTTTCAACTTCTGAATAACAGACTAAGGGGCAGATTACGATGGCGGGCGGAGGCACATCCGCCGTGCTGGCGGTGGCGCAAAATGCCCTTTTCCGCACTCCATCAGCGGTCCTTGCGACCGCCGTATTATGATGGGCATAGATAGCCTATTTCCCGTCCACTGCGGTGGTCCGCCGAAAATCTCCGTCCGCACCGGTAGCGGACGGAGCCAATAGAGAGGTACTGCCGTGCGGAATGCGGTCACGACCACTGGTCAAATCACGATGCCTCAAACAGCCCATCACACCGCTGCGGAGAATCTGACCATTCGAGGTTGGCGGTGGCAATACTGCGGATAGCTCCATGTGTTCCAGACCGCTGGGGAAACGGCGGTCTTTGGCCTTTCCGCAGCAAATCCTACCGCCGCGGACGGATTTTCAGCTTTTCCGGCGGTGAATCCTGGAATCCGACCGCCGCGGTAGGGTGTTTCAGGCAGTGCATCCTAATCTGACCACCGGTTTTGCTGCGGTACCTGCGGATGGTGCTTTCCCGCTACCACTGCAGTCTGGATGCTTTTCCGCCCGCCATCGTAATGAGCCCCTAAGTCCGCACGTAGAAATCTTCACTACGACTTCGTCCAGCGACTCCTCGACAATGACGCCTCCAACACAGACACTGCCTGCAGCCTTGTCCTGTTGAACTTTACCTTTCCAGACATTTTTCCACTAAATTTCTTCTAAGTCCAAAGGTAAGCACCGACTGAACCCAATCCACTTCTTGTATCCAACCCGTGCACCACTGCTGTCGGCCATGTTATTTTACTTTGACCAGGTCTCGTATGCCTAGATATCTGCGGTTGGTGCTTTGATCTTTTAGGTGCTAGTTTTTACCTTAAACTAAAATTCATAACTCCAGTTATACTGATTGGAATTTTGTCGTTTTGGTGCCAAATGATATATTAAAATGTACTAAATTTTTCGAAGTTGGTGTAGAATTTTTCTTGTGTTGTGTTTTTACTTTCTTACTGTTTGTGTGCTGCATATATACTTTACACATTGCCTCTAAGTTAAGCCTAATTTCTTCTGTGCCAACCTACCAGAGAATTAAGCACAGACTAGTAACTTTAGTCAATCACCTTGACAGGGATTGTGGCTGTTGCTTGATCAGGGTTTCACCCCACTCAACCAACAACCTGATTCCTCAAAATGATGTTAAAAATAAAACGCAACACACCGGGAGGCCTAAAGTCCAACTAGCAGTTAATGCACAAATAGCAAGCATCAAAACAAAGGATCAAAAACAACTATCATTTCAACTGACCAGGGCTATCGCTGGAAAATGGTCAATTGTTCCTAGGAGCTGAAACCCATATAAAACAAGCCAAGTATATATGCATTTTATCTCAGTACAAGTCAATGCAGCTTGATCATGTAACATAAACTTGTTACTCCCCCAAACATTGTGCCTACATGCCTTCAGGTTTAGGCTGAAATTCGTTTTTGCTGGCCTTAGGACTCTGTGCACTTCACCCCTGCTAGCCAGTGCTAACCTGATTAGCATATTTAATTTACTTATAAGTCCCTTATAGGGAGGTATACCATATACCCAGGGTCTATAAATTAAATGCTACCAGTGGGCCTTATCGTGCCACCCACTTAAGTATCACCTTAAAACATGTCCCAGGCCTGCCATTGCAGTCTGAATGCAGTCTTAAACTGCCAGTTTGACTTAGCAAAATAACCCACCTTGCCACGCCTTAAACTCTCCTTTTAATGCATATGTAGGCCTTAGGTTGCACATAGGGCAGGGTACATTACAATTAAAAGGTTGACATGTACTTTTAAGTTTTACATGTCCTGGGAGCGAAAAACACCTAAATTCATTTTTCACGACTGTGAGGCCTACCCCTCCCGTAGAATATCATTGGAGATTCCTTCTTACATTTAATAAGGTATAATGTTTAATTGGGAGCAGGTAGCTATGTCGTGTTTGGTATCTATGAAATTGTAATGATAAACCCTCTTTAATGGTAAAGTTGGATTTTTTCATTACAATTTTGAAAATGCTACTTTTAGAAAGTTCAAAAATCACACAAATGCCAAGACTGACCCTCTTTCAAACACTACACTTCATTTCACACACTTTAATCAATAACAGTGGTTACTAAGTTGATAAATTACCCATCATTTTATCGTTTTAATGAACCTTTTTGTCACACATAGAGAACCATACACAAATTTTCAAACAGTATTTGTTCCTCCCACCAACATTAATACATACATAGCAATAAATACAAAACATAAATTATATCACATTAAAACATACAGAACAACATACATTAGATACATCAATACATCGATTCTTGTTTCAACATGAATTAGATACATCAATACATCAGTTCATATTTCAAACATAATCCGGAGCAAACTCACAGGGCAAATAATTTATACCCTCTAGTAATTCTAGAACAATCCAAATGATCCCTAATTTTCTGAACATTGGACCCCTGTAGAAAGTTGGCATTTTCCAGCCCTTAGCCTTTTGTGCCTGCTGCCTGACTTGGGTTACATGACTGGGTGTAACTGAAAGTTAGACTTTATGAATTCCTCCCAGATAATCACACAATAGAGGGATAAGATGTGCCTGAATGGGCCATCTGCTGAGAACAGCCCCACTTGCAACTGAATAGGGTGTGTTCTGCTTTCACACAAAGGACCTAACACCTCCACATTATTAGTGCAGCCAGCTTGGAGCCAGGCCAGGGGAGGTAAGACATTCTATGCTCTTTAAAGAGCCCTTCTAGACGCCTCTCTCACCTTCCAGAGGAAGGGCACCAGGGTATAAAAGTAGGACCTTCAGACCTACTCTTCAATTCACTACTGGACTTGCGGACGGACTCTCAGAGTTTCCTGCAGTTGTGACCTGCTGTGCACTCTGCAAAACTTCTTTGATGTACCTGGAGCCTGCCTTGAACCCTCAGAGGCCAGCCCTACTGTTGAGCCCTGAATCTTCACCTGAACCCAAGAATACCAGAGTGACTCCAAGGGCAAGTTTGCTGGCCTTCTGTTCAGAGCCACAGGGACACAGAAGGCTCCCACCATCTTGAATCCACAACTGGACCCAGCCTGAGTAAGTTCTGAACCTTCAAGAGATGTCCCACCAGTCCTGGACTCATGGTTGTGGTGCCCAGATGGCCAAATTCCAAAACTGAGGATTTTGAAAATATTGGGCAAAAACTGGTCTGAGAACCAGGAGGAAACTGGGACCAATCTGCTAGCCTAGTCACTTGAGGTGCATCGCCCGGTCGGATTGACTCCGCAGCTTTTCCCACTACATTCTTTCTGCAGAAGCAAACCCTTTTCCACAGTCCTTCCCCAAAGGGGCGTCTGGCCTCGTGGGACTGTCTTCAACTATAGTCCACTGCCTCGTCCCACTGGAAATTTTTGACTTCCATTTCAGAGACCAAGTCTGAACGTAGAAATCTTCCCTGCAGCTTCGACCCAAGGCTATTGGATGACGATACTCTCTCCTCAGGAACCTGTTGCAGCTTTGCCCTGCAGAACTTTACCTTCTCAGACACTTTTTTTTCAGAATTTCTTCTAAGTCCGAAGGTAGGCGCGGAGCCAATCCACTTCTTGTATCAGAACAGTGCACCATCACGGTCTGCCATATTTTTCGATTTTGATCTGGTCTTGCACGACTAGATGCCTGTGGTTGGCACTTTGATCTTTTAGGTGCACATTTTCACTAAAAACCTTTAGAATTCATAACTCTAGTTCTACTAATTGGATTTTTGTCATTTTGGTGTCAAATAATATATTTATAATGATGATTATTTTATGGATTTTTCTTGTGTTGCGTTTTCACTTTGTTACTGTTTGTGTGCTGTCATAAATACTTTACACATTACCTCTAAGTTAAGCCGGCCTGCTTTTTGTACCATGCTATCCAGGGTTAAGAACAGGTTAATTTAGTGACTTTTTGTGGTTCACCCTGCAAGGGGTTGTGGCTGTTGCTTGACCAATGCTCATACCACAGTCAACCAACAACCCAATTTCTCACATTGGTGTTCAGCAATGTGGATAAGTACTTATGTTTGTGCAGTACCATACAGTGATTTGCGTTACACAAAGATCCCAGATAAATAATTTGACATCAGAGTGTAGTTTTTCATTGGTGTTTTGTCTTTTTTCTAAATTTAAGTACCCCTACCTTCCTTTTTTCCTCGCCATGGAGAAGGAGCTGTGCAACAGGGCTGAGCTGCCGAAACTCTACAAACAGAGGGGTCTGAAAGCAGGCAAGAGGGCTGCCAAACTGGATCTACAGGCAGTCCTCAGAGACTTTGAGGAGGTGCTGAGGTGGCGGTCCATCTCAGGAGAGGATGGTGGTGATGACAATGAGGAGGAGAGAGCACTGACAGAAGATAAGAGGAAGAGACAACCTAGACCACGGTCCTGAGCCACAAGCAGAGCCCAATCCAACCCCAGCAGATAATCAGAATGCCGAGAATCGAACCGGCAGCAGTGTGTCTGACAGGGGCCTGGCACCAGTGGAGCTAGAGGACAGGAAAGGAGGAGAGGAATCTCAAACTGAAGCTGGCCAGGATGAGTCTGGAAGTAGTGGAGATGAAGGCTGAAGCTGAGAGAGCCTTGGAGGAGAAGAGAGAGGTCATGGAAGAGACGAGAATGCCCCATGAGATCAGTGTCAGGGAGCTGGACATAAAAGCCAAGCAAGTGTAGTCCAGCCATATTGGTGGCAGCATACCAGCAGAACCCACTGGAGAGGTGAAGGTCTGCATACCTAAGGATCTAATGCCTTGCTATGTGGTGGGAGATGATTTTAATAAATGGTTCTCAGCATATGAGGTAGCGCTGAGGGTACACAAGGTCCCAGAGGAGTACTCGGGGTGGCTTGTGAAGGTTCATGCCCACGGAGGGGAGGGACACACTCCTTACACTTGAGGTAGAGGATCAGATCAAGTATACCCCAATGAAGGCCATTCTTCTTTTTTTTAGAGTTTTATATAGCGTGAACTAGACCCAAGACATCGGGTATCAGAGCGCTTTACTTGAGCACCAGTTTCGTTACAAATGGACACATTCATTTTTTTAATTTTTATTATTATTAGGCAAGGGGAGATTAAGTGATTTGCCCAGAATCACATGATGTTGAGCGTCGTTAACGAGACTCGAACCCGGTTTCCCAGCTTCGAGGTCAAGCGCTCTAGCCGTAAGGCTACATCCACTCCCCTAAGAAATACCGTCAGAGGTTCAGGGACAGGCACAAACTCACAAACCAGTCCTGGGTTGAATTTTTAGGTTATTCCAACAAGACACTGAAGGGATGGTTGAGGGGCAGCAAAGTGGATGACATTGTTGGGCAGTACATCCTAATTCTGAGGGAGCACATGCTCAATACCTGTTTTATAGAGTTGCGCTAACACCTGGTAGACAGCAAGGTGACTGACCCCAGGAAGCTTGCTAAGGAGGCAGACCTCTGGGTCAGCACCAGAGGATCCAAAAAGGCATCTGGGGGGACTCCCAAAAGGGTGATCAGGGTTCACACCAGAAGAAATAGGGGTAGATAAAAACAAGTTCTCTCAAGGCCCCCAAAACAGTTCTCAGGGAAATGGTCCCAATCCAAATCTGGCCACCAGAAAAAAAACTTCTATGATAAGAACTCTGGCAAGTTTATCCTAAGTGTAATGAGTGTTCACCAAGCGTGACCCCAAGTGGTGGGCTGGCCCCAGGGTTGACTAGCAGAGTCTTGGGGAGGAGATGGGCCCAGTTAGTGTGGGGTAGGTCAGTGAGGTTACTCTAGTGTACCTAGGTGACAAGGAGAAGGTTCCCAAAGCCCACATGTCTTCCAATACTTCCAGGTATAGGGCAGTGGGTACCATCAATGGGCAGAGAGTGGATGTTCTGAGGGACACCCAAGCTAGAGTGACCACTGCCAAGTGTCATCTGGTGTCCTTGGTGCAAGTGATTCCAAATACATTCTGTCAGGTTGTAGCAGCAGACAACTGGGAGAGCCACTGCTCTGTGGCTCTGATTCCCTTCGAATGGAGGGGAGTCTCATGTCTTCTGAAAGTTGCTGTGAACCCTGCATGCTTGTGGACTGTCTCTTAGGGAATGCCCTGGAGCACACTGCCTGGAAGGACGTAGCGCTCAGGTCACACCTTGAAATGTTGGGATTGCCTGAGTGGATATGTGTGGCCACAAGGTTCATGGCTGCCAGGAGAGGAAGCAAGGAGGTCTGGAGTCTGAAAAAATGGCCCAGACATCTGCCAAGAAAGAGAAGCGCAAGGGGCTTGAGAAACCAGCCCCTGAATGTCCCACGGTACAGGTGGATGGGGAGCCATAGGAGGCTGCCCAGGAGCCTACTCGGGAGGATATTGCCACCCTTGGTGACCTGCCTGAGCTTGCTGGATGGCAGGCAGAAGGAGGACCCACAAGGGAGGAGTTCTGTAAGGCACAGAAGGAGTTCCCAATCCTGGATGGCATGAGGCGTCAAGCAGAAGCCCAGGCAACTGGTGATACCTCTGGAGATCACCTCAAATGCTGGGAGAATGACCTCCTGTATAGTGAGCCTAAGGCACCTGTGCATGGGGCAACACATGTGTTGGTAGTTCCCCAACCCTACAGAGCCTCCCTACTGGGGCTGTCTCATGAAATCCCCTGGCGGGACATCTGGGGCTGGACAAGACCTTTGCCAGGCTTGTCTCCCACTTCTTTTGTCCCTCGATGAGGCTCTCCTCAGATGCATTCTGTAGGACGTGCCTAACCTGCCAGGCCAGTGGGAAGACAGGGAAAAACTTTTAGTTATTGGGGTAGTTTGTCTCTCTGCTTTCCCTCACTCCTGGGCTTACAAATCTGTGTACCCATGATACTGACACTGGAGACAGCCCCCTGTCAAAAACTAAATGTAAAGGCTGTCTGATAAAGCGAGTGCCAGCATCAAGGAGGAAGTATCAAATATGTTGGAACTAGGGGTGATTGAGCACTTCAGGAGTCCCTGGTCCAGTCCAACGGTATTAGTATGAAAAGCTGCCCCACCGGGCGCTGCCCCAGAATTCCGGTTCTACGTGGACTACAGGGGTCTCAGCTCAGTCACTAAGACTGATGCTTACCCCATACCCAGAACCGATGAGCTCATTGACATATTTGGGGCTGCCAAGTTCCTGAGTACTTCTGATTTACCTGCAGATGGCCCTAACTGAAGGGACTAAAGAGGGCTCAGCCTTTTTTCACACCAGAGGGCAACTTTCAATTTAAAGTGATGCTTTTTGTGCTGTAAAATGTCCCTGCCCCCTTCCAGTTTACTTGGACGACATCGCTGTCTTCAGTAGCAGCTGGAAGGACCACATTTTTCCACTGCATGAAATGCTTTGAGCCCTGCAACACACAGGCTTGACTATCAAGGACAGTAAATGCCAGACAGGGCAGGTATCTGTGGTGTTCTTGGGATACTTTGTGGGCGGGTCAAGGAGTAGCTCCTCCAGGCCAAAATAGAAACTATTTTGGCCTGGGAGTCCCAAAAAACTCAGACTGAGGAGAGGGCCTTCCAGGACTCACAGGATATTACAGGAGGGTTGTCAAGGGGTATGACACCATTGTTGCCCCCTTAACTGAGATGACTTCCAAGAAGGTGATCTGGATGGAGGCCTGCCAGAAATCCTTTGACTCCCACAAACAGGCATGACTGTGCTCAAAGCCCCTGACTTTTCTAAGGAATTCATAGTCCAAACAGATGTTTCAGAGAATGGCATAGGGGCAGTTCAATCACAGCTCAATGAGGAGGGCCTAGACCCGCCTGTAGCTTTTATCTCTAGGTGGTTATTTCCCAGGGAACAGAGGTGGCGTGCTACTGAAAGAGAAGCCTTTGATGCGGTCTGGGCACTGAAGAAGCTGAGACCTTACTTGTTTGGGACTCACTTCTAGGTTCAGTCAGACCATAGGTCCCTCAGGTGGTTAATGCAAATGAGTGGTGAAAATCAAAGACTGTTGAGATGGTCCTTCTCCCTACAGGGAATGGACTTTATTGTGGAAAAACATCCTGGGACAGACCACTCCAATGCTGATGGCCTATCCAGAGCCTGTTACCTTAGTGATGAGAACTCCTGGGAGGTTGGGAAGTTCTCATCACTTTCAGCTGGGGGTGACACGTGTTAGACCTGTCAGCCTTAGGTGGTCTTCTCCCAAATGTTTTGCCAACTTACCTCACTTTTTGTGCTGAAATTAATTTTTGTTAGCCTTAGGACACTGTACCCCTGCTAACAAGTATTAAAGGGCTTGTGCTCACTCCCCTAAACATGGTTTGATTGGCTTACAACTGATTGGCATATTTGATTTACTTATAAGTGCCTTATAAAGTAGTATACCATATACCCAGGGCCTGTAAATTAAATGCTACTAGTGGGCCACCCACTGAAGTAGCACTTTAAAACATGTCCCAGGCCTGCCATTGCAGCCTGAAAGCAGTTTTAAACTGCCAATTTGACTTGGCAATATAACCCCCATGTCAAGCCTTAAACTCCTCTTTTATTGCACATATGTCACCCCTAAGGGAGGCTCTAAATAGCCCTGGAGTACAGTTCATTGTAATTAAACAGTTGGATGTGTTCTTTCAAGTTTTAAATGTCCTGGTAGTGAAAAACTCCTAAATTCGTTTTTCACTATTGTCTTACCACCACCCACATAGTAACATTGAAGATTCCCCATTAAATTTAATAAGCTGTAATTTCCAATTAGGAGCAGGTAGCTATGTCATGTTTGCTATCTATGAAATTGTAATGATAAACCCTCTTTAAAAGTAAAGTTGGACTTTTCATAATAATTTTGAAAATGCCACTTTTAGAAAGAAAATTAAATGCACAAAAGGTGATGGGAGGAATGCTTGCATTTTGTCTAACCACTGGCATTCGCTCAGGGTAGCATCCCAACCCATTGTTCATTTGCTCACCATGCCACCTCAGTTTGGACCCAGCCATATGCAAATCAGTCTTGACCCTGCTCCTCATGGGGACGGTCTAGCCCGAACTGCCACACCAGGCCCTCTCTGAACCTTAGCAGAAGCAACCTAGGACCGGTTTCGCCCTAGTTATGGCTGATTTACATATAGGTGGGTACAAACTGTGGTTGCATGGTGTGCAAAATAATGATGGATTTGGATGTGGCCCTGAATGATTATCAGTGGTTGAGCTTTCCATCCATCACTGTTTTGTATACTCTTAGAAAGTTAGCATTTCAATGCCCTTAGCCGTTTGTGCCTGCTGCCTGTCTTGGGTCACATGCCTGGGTGTAGCTGACAGTTTTAAAATTATAATTATGTCATTTAAAAATTTGTAAATTTCTCCCAGACAGTCACACAATAGAGGGATTAGGTGTGCCTGTTTGGGCCATCTGCTGGCAAGATGGGGGGAGTGGAGTTGAACACAGCCCCACTTGCAACTGAAAAGGTTGTGCTCTGCCTCCACACAAATGACCTAACACTTCCACATTGTTACTGCTGTCAGTTTGGAGCCAGGGGAGGCAAGAAATCCCATGCGCTTCAAAGACCCCTCCTAGAAGATCCTCCCACCATTCAGAGGAAGGGCACCATGGTATAAAAATAGGACCTTCAGACCGACTCTTCAGTTCACTGCTGGACCCTTGGAAGGGCTCTCAGAGGACTGCCTGCTGCTGTAACCTGCTGTAAACTCTGCAAGACTGCTCTACTGTACCTGCTTACCTGGAAGGACTGCTTTGTTGCCTGGGGCCTGCCTTGAACCATCAGAGGCCAGCCTTGCTGCTGAACCCTGCATATTCACCTGAACCCAGAACTATCAGAGTGTCTCCAAGGGCTAGTTTTCTGGCCTCCTGTTCAAAGCCACAGGGACACAAAAGGGTCCCACCATCTTGAACCCACAGCTGGACCCAGCATGAGTAAGTACTGAGCCCCCAAAAGGGGTCTCACCAGTCCTGGACCATTGGTTGTGGTGCTAAAGGTGCCCAGATGGTCAAATCCCAAAACTGAGGACATAGAAAAATTTTGGCCAAAAACTGTTCTGAGAACCAGGAGGAGATCGGGACCAACCTGCTCACCTATCTGCCCAAGGTGCATTGCCGGTCAAATTAACTCTGCCACTTCTCCCGCTATGTTCTTCTCCCGAGCAGCAAATCCTTTTCGGCGGTCCTTCAACTAAGGGGTTCCTGGGCATATGGAGCTGTCTTCAGTTATAGTCCTCTGCCTTGTCCCGCTGAAGATTTTCATCTTCATTTTCAGAGACTAAGCGCTTAATTATGAGAGGCTCATTAAATTCCGTCCTGTGTGTAAACTCCTGTTTACGCACGGGATTGAATTACAAAATTGGTTTTATTTAACACATACGGTTATTATTTGAGGCGTTAAATAATGCAACATTTGTTAAAATCAGCAGGTCAAACCTGCCGAAATTTAACAGGGCAAAACGTACAGTAATTATGGTATCATGTGAATTTTGGTGCTATAAACACCAAGATCCGTATGTTATTCCACATAAAATCAAAATAGGTGATATTTATCGCACCCGATAAATAATGTACCCAGTGGTATCGTTATTTACCTGGCATGGTAAATAACACCTCAACTAGCAATCAGGCCCTAAGTCTGAACGTAAAAATCTTCACTGCAGCTTCGACCCAAGACTAGCTGGCGATGACACTCCATCCTTGGACACCTCCTGCAGCTTTGCCCCACTGACCTTTACCTTCTCAGACACTTTTTCTCTGAATTTCTTTAAAGTCCGAAGGTAAACGCTGACCAGGCCAATCCACTTGTATCCAAGCCGTACTCCTTCGCAGTCAGCCGCATTTGTTTACTTTGGCGCAGTCTCGCACAAATAGATGTCCGCTGTTGGTGCATTGATCTTTTAGGCACTAGTTTTCACAAAAAATTCATAACTCCGGTTCTACTGATTGGATTTTTGTTGTGTTGGTGTCAAATAATTTATTAAAATGTACTCTATTTCTCTGAATTGGTTTGGGATTCTTCTTGAGTTGTGTTTTCACTTTATTACCATTTGTGTGTTGCATGAATACTTTACATATTGCCTATAAGTTAAGCCTGCCTGCTTTTTGTGCCATGTTAACCAGGGTTAAACACAGGTTAATTCAGTGACTTTTGGTGGTCCACCCTGCAAGGGATTGTGGCTGTTGCTTGACCAGGGGTCCCACCCTAGTCAACCAACAACACAATTTCTTACATTTATAAAATACAGAATGCACTTTGTGCTCTGCATCAAGTGTAAATATATATAAATGTCTATGTATATTTATTTCTGTTGCATTAAAATTATCCAGTTTTCACATAAATCTGGATGTTTTGTTGAATTAATTACACATAAAAAATATCAAATAATTCTGGACTCATAAATGTAAACAACATTGATAGAAAGTTTGTGTTTCGTTTAATTATTTAGCTATTTTTAAGTAATTTAACTTTTCTTTAAAACATACATTATTTCAGAAATCCCCTGATACCATGCCATATGCAAATTATATCTTGAAAACCTTAATATCGTCTAGGCTTCAACTGTTTGGATGAGCTAGCAACGGTTAAAAGCCACAATGTAATATAGCATAACTTATGACTTTGGCTAACTCTACAAGGGGTGCTTTCCCACCCACGGTGACATGGGTTAACGTGGCTCAATGCACCAGTGATGAATGCGAATGAAAAGTAATTGTAGCCCAACAAACACTACTCAATGTGTATTCGATCTAGAGGTATTGCTTTTGGGTTACTAACAGTGACATAAAGGGATCAGGGGCACCGTGGAAACAGCAACAAACCTTATTTCATTATTCACAGTATCACACATACTGTACTAAGAAGAATTAACACTTTTAAGATAAAAGTATTTATTACTACAGGAACAATCTGTTTCTCAGTACATCTAAAATAACTACACAGAATATTAGAATAACAGCAATGAGACACATTATCAATAATGAGAATAAAATGAAGATTTCTAGCATTGTTAAAATGTCATTAAATGGTCAGCTAGAACCTAACACTCTAACGCCTTCTTCTATGCGCTACTATGAGAGCATGAAAGGCAGAGAAACTTTCAGTCTAGAGTTTCTTAGAGAGTAGAGATGCACTGCATACCTTGTTTGATAGCAAAGGCTGTGTTTATCAGCGGAAGCATGAACACAGTGTTCCCTGCGAAGGACAACCACCCACTTTGGTAGCAGTCAGTCTTCCTCCGAGACTTGGCTTTATCAGCTTCAGTTTTCGGGTGAGATGTATTATTTGCGAAGTGCGAAGTATGCTGGCAGCAGGTGTGACTGTCTCTGGCAGAATCCTGGATGATAATCTGGCCGAAGGACCTCTCCTGACAAGTGGTCAGGTATCAGTCCTTATATCCTAAAACATATCGGAAAGTGGAATTTCTGACAAAAGGTTAGGAATGTCTGACATAGATTATGTGCATTTTGGTATGCGGCCCAGGCATTTCCTTATAGACATATATGGTAAAAGGACGTCAATTCAGACTACATTATTTTGGTTATATGTCTGTATGCATTCTTATTCAACCTTGACATGGTGATTGGAGACATTTGACCCAGACGAATGTCACAGTACGTGTTGTATCTATGTCATTAATCGATGAATGTGACGACATCACAGATCTTAGAAAGACAAGGTCTGGCGAAATGCGCCTTAAATGCCAACAAAACAATGATTGTGCATAAATCAGGGAATATGGGTTGTCCATTGTCTAAGTTGCGGAAGATGGCGAAATCTATGGACTAAGGGGCCGATTCCGATCTCGGCCGGTAGTGCTCCGAATCGTATTCGGATTTACCGGATCCGATTCGGAGCCCTGTTTCCCGACCGAATCGTACGCGGGTCCGGCCGAGCGAGTACGATGCAAGCTCCCGCGAAATCGCCGACCGACTCGTACGCGGCTTCGACACGCTCCGACCGACTCACACGGACACGACTCGCACCGCGCTATGGAGACGTTTCCCGACCGGGTAAGTACGATGCGCGCCGCGAGCAGTCCGACCGACTCGCGCCGTCCGGCTCGAAAAAGCTGTCGGAGCCGGACTTTGGGGGTCCGCGTCGGACCCCAATGTATGCGTAGGCGCGCGAGTCGCACACAGGGGGGACCCATGGGTCCCCCCTACCTGTGCATGTACGCCGCGATGCGCATGGACGCGTACCCGCTGTAGGGGGCGCCCTTGTTCGCCTCGCACCCATTGAGTCAATGGGAGCCCGCGTACGCGTTGTACGACCGGCTCCCATTGACTTCAATGGGAGTCCGACCGAATCGAGTCCGATAGCATGAGAATGCATCGTACTCGTCCGGTCGGACTGCTAGGGTCCGATTCGGTCGGAATTCTCTCAGGGTCCGGCTCGGTCGGAGAGATTTCCGGCCGGAATCGGAATCGGCCCCTAAGATGGAGTTGGCGGCTACATAACAGTTGGACCTTAGGGATTTTGCCATAGTAAACATTGTGCTGGCACAACAATCTAATTGAAGGTGTGGTCCGGAGGCATCCCCATTTTTATTATTTAAGAAAACCTTCTCATTGAAAAAAAGGCCTTATTTTCCTGTACCAATGCACCAATTTGAGGATCCAGTTTCTTAAAATAATTATGTTGAATGTGTGTGAAAAGACCGGTATTTAACAAAAATAGCATTTATGTAACTAACCATCCAAAGAATAGCGATAGGAGGCACTTGCTTTGATTGTACAGAGTGGTTATTCCTTGTAATAATTAAAAAAGATTCAGTGACTTGGTTCCATGGTACAATAACATCCACCTGAAGTGGGCTGCTCATAGATTCTCAGGGCAGTGGGTGGGTTGCTGCAGCTTAGTAGCTGTCCACATCCTCCTCTTGGAGTCCAAAGGCCCGGGTCCATTCTTCACCCAAATCTCTTAGACCATCTACCTTAGCTTCTGAAGATTTAGGGCCTGATTCACAAAGGTAAACATACACATTGGTCTAAGTTTATATTTGTTTTGGTATTCACAAACATGGAGTTAATAATAATTTTATGAATGCGGAGACCAGATCTAGGCCATATATTTTGGCAGGGCTGGACTGGGAATCCAAAAGCAGCCCTGGCAAAAATGCTCAAACCAGCCCCGCTCCCTTTGTCTCCTCGCGCTATCTCTCTCGTTCCATCCGTTCTCTCTCTTTCTCTCTTCTCCCTCTCTGATCACTTTCTCTCTACCTTCCCTCTCCCTTTCTTTCTCTCTCTCTTGAAGCCCCCGGTGTCTCCTGCAATTAACTTCTGGGTAAAGAGACAAAGGCATAGGAGGGATGCTTAGCTTTTCAAACCAGCCTTTTAGGGCTCCATTCCACCTCAGAAATGCCCGTAATGAAAAGCATACCCGGTGAAGCATCTGGAATTATGCAATTTTGCAGCTTTGGTGTTTTTCACGTGTTTATGGGGTTTGCCACACTTTGCGCATAATCCATAATTATATACAAATTTTGCAGATTTTAACAAAAAAAAATGTATAGCTCAAATGGATCAAAAATTACAAAAATGCGTTGCAGCACAGGTTTTTTACTCGGTGGCAGGTGAACTTCCAATTGCTGATTGCTGCATTTAGTTGTTAAACTGATATTGATATAAAACATTTGCCTAGGCAGTGTTAACATGTGTAAAAGTGTCAAAATGATGAAAAACACTTCCACAAAATTAGCTATATTAAAAGGTGCACAGACAGAATATCGAGTCGGGAATATCGAAGTGCCAGAATATCGAGTTGCAAATATCGAAATGGCAGAATATCGACTTCAAGAATATCGTTGACCAGAATATCGACTTGAAGGTAAGAAATATAGTTTTCTGTAATATCGAAGTCAGTAATATCGTTTGTCAAAATATCGTTGTCAATAATATCGATATTTATAAAAGTGTTCTGTATTTTAGTATGTATGTTAAAAGTATGTGATCTAATGTTTTTTGTAGAAGTATAGCTGTTTTTTTTAAAGTAAGTGTGACATTTTTAGAAGTGATTAATTTTATATTAATAAAATTTTGTGGGTTTATAGGGGAATAGGGTGGGAAGTAATTTAATTATAATAAAGTAATTAATAATTGTAATTTATTAGTATTTATAATTAATTTATAATTAATTAATTATTAATTGGTTATCAAATTTAATTAATTGATAATTATGTAAATTGTGTTATTTTTTTAGGAGCGGGTTGTGGGTTTATAGAGGAATAGGGTGTGAAGTAATTTAATTTGAATAAAGTAATTAATAATTTTTATTGGTTTGTATTTATAATTACATTTTTATTAATAAAATATTAATTGGTTATTAAATTGTAATAATTAATTAATTACATATTTAAATTGTGTTATTTTTTTTAAGAGTGGGTTGTGGGTTTATAGGGGAATAGGGTGGGAAGTAATTTAATTTGAATAAAGTAATTAATTTTTATTTATTAGTATTTATTTTATATTTTGATTTTATAGTGTTTGTGGTATTTTATTTATTATTGATTAATTATGAATTGTTTGTTAATTATAACTAAGTAATTGTTAAATATGTTAATTGTGTCAATTATGTAGGAGTTTTTGTGCGTTTATAGGAGAATATGGTGTGAAGTCATTTTGTTTAAAATCATTATTAATACATTTTTTGATTATAATTCATTTATATTATAGTTATTTGTTTGTAAAATGTTTTTTAAATTTCTATGAATTAAGGTTTGTAGTTAGTTTTCGTACTTTTTAACATTAAAATATTTTTCTATGTTTTGTAATTTATTATATTTTTCTATGTTTTTTATTTTTGTGTTATTAACAATTTTTGTATTGTAGTTGGTATTTTGTTTCTTTTTTATTCTTATTTAAATTTTTGGGAAATATTATTTTTAACCCTCTGCTATCCAACACTTTCCCTACTGTTGCACTCTCTGGAGTGGGAATAGTAATTTTTACCCCTCCGCTATCCAACACTTTCCCTACTGTTGCACTGTCTGGAGTGGGAATAGTAATTTTTACTCCTCCGCTATCCAATACTTTCCCTACTGTTGCACTCACTGGAGTGGGAATAGTAATTTTTACCCTTCCGCTATCCAACACTTTCCCTACTGTTGCACTCTCTGGAGTGGGAATAGTAATTTTTACCCCTCTGCTATCCAACACTTTCCCTACTGTTTCACTGTCTGGAGTGGGAATAGTAATTTTTACTCCTCCGCTATCCAATACTTTCCCTACTGTTGCACTCACTGGAGTGGGAATAGTAATTTTTACCCCTCCGCTATCCAACACTTTCCCTACTGTTGCACTGTCTGAAGTGGGAATAGTAATTTTTACTCCTCCGCTATCCAACACTTTCCCTACTGTTACACTCACTGGAGTGGGAATAGTAATTTTTACCCCACCGCTATCCAACACTTTCCCTACTGTTGCACTCTCTGGAGTGGGAATACTAAATTGTACCCTTTGCTATCCAACACTTTCCCTACTGTTGCACTCACTGGAGTGGAAATAGTAATTTTTTCCCCTTCGCTATCCAACAGTTTCCCTACTGTTGAACTCACTGGAGTGGGAATAGTAATTTTTACCCCTACGCTATCCAACACTTTCTATACTGTTGCTCTCACTGGAGTGGGAATAGTAATTTTACCCCTACTCTATCCAACACTTTCTTTACTGTTGCAGTAATTGCAGGGGAATAGAAATTTTTACCCCTACGCTATTCAACAATTTTCCTACTGTTGCACTCAATGGAGTGCAAAATGTAAGTTTAAAAATTTACAAATATTTTAGTATTTTATTTTATAATATGTTTTTATTATATTTTATGTTATAGGTGTATGTATATATACATATATGTTATGGTTCATTTTTATATATCACAAGCGAAACACCACATTCTCATTCATGCTCCAGATTACTCACTTATCACTAAATCATTCTCATTCATTTATTTTGACTGACTCATATTCTTGCACTCGCTTTTTAATCTCACTCCCTCAATTTCATTAATTTGCACCCAATAACTCACAGTTCCTCCCTCTCTCTCATACCTCCTCACATTCTTACTCATTAATTCTAACACTGATTCACTTGCAGTCACTTTTACTCTCATTTATTCATGCTCATGCTCACTCATGCTCACTCACTGCCCTCACTCATTATTACTTATTCCCTCTGACACTCACTCTCACTCACTTTCACTCACACACTTTCACATATACACCCACACTCTCTCGCACATACACACTTTCTCCCTCACATGCATGCTAGCACACACCATACATTGTTTTTACTTTACTTACCTTGGGTGCCAGCACAGGACAAATATCAGCTTCTGGTGCTCTATTGACCCTCAAAGCAGGCTCCGAGCTGAACCAAGAAACTGAAACTTTGAACATTCAACTTCTCCCTTGCATTTTCACCTCTTTTTTCCTAACTCTGTGATGCGCTGGGAAAGGGTGGGGTGACATGCTGTTTGGCATGCAGCCTTGGGCAAAGCTTTAGCCTAAACTGTTTGGGCTAGTTTTCACAGTGAAGATGCAACACTTCACAAATGGGAAAGGCCTGAAGCATGGCAGGCCATTAGCCATGGGCTGGGACTTTGTTAGTCCTGGACAATCTATCTGAAGATCTGAAGGCTGGTGCAGGTGCCTGTATGTGCCTATGCCAGCCAACAGACAAATGTCACTACCTGTCTCGGGTTGTTTGACCCTCGCTTGCAGCAACAGTCAGTATTGCTTAATACATTAATGTTCAAATATATTTTACAATGCTACGCATCGCCACGCTATGCTGCTACGGAACACGGAAGTGCGAGTAACGCCGAAACGTGGCGTGTCGGGCTGTTTCATCGGAGAGCCCCTGCGCCAAACGGACCCCGCCCCAGACTGCACCTGTGCCCCTCGGGCCCCGACGTGACTTGAGATGACCACACCCGGACTCCCCAGGCCCCTCCCCAGGCCCTGATGACTTGGAGTAGGAGGTGAAAACAGGCACGGGCACAGGACCAGGTTAACCCAGGTTAACCACAGGACCCAAGTTAAAAGAAAAGCTGCAGGGAAAGCAGGGAAAGCTTCAGCAAATTGGCGACCACGAGGAAGAGGTGAAGAAGAGGTGGAGGGCGCCTGGAGAAGTCCGCAGTCAGGACCTGGGATGCATCCAAACTAGTAGGAATTGGCAAATGTGGTGTGTTGTGTTAAAGAGCGTGACCGAGCCAACCCCCGTGTTAGGCCTTGGGGCCCCGGTGGGTTATAGTGGGACCACACCACTGGGTATCTTTTGGTAGCAAAAGAGTAACCAACAACTGAGAGCAACAAAATTTAAATTTAAGATGACCTGGTCTGGTTATACTTAACGTATGTAACAACAGGTGGGACCTGGAAGGGCAGTGTAGCACGTAGCGTAAAGCCGGGGAACAGAGGCAAGTATAAGGAAGGCGGGCAGCGGCGGATGGACTGACAGCTAAAAGGAAAAAGCCCAGGTTGGGAGAAGAAACCCTGAACAGAAAAGCGCCCCAGAAGAGTCCTGTTCGAAAATCCAAAGCAAAGTATAAGGGAATAGCAGGGTGGATACTCATAAGAAAGGAAAGAGAAAAAGAATACAAAAGGTGATGGCACAGAGGAAAGCAAAGACACGTAAAGGCTTAAAAAACCCTAAAAACTCTGACAACAATTAAACGGGGGCAGCTGGAATGGACAAAAACCAGAAAGAGAAGGGAAAAGCTGACGGCCCCCAAAGGAGATATTGCTGTATGTAAAAAAGCAATACAGAGGCATAAACAACCCTTGAATAAAACACCTCAGCAAATTGAGTCTGGTGGGGCAAAAGGAGGATCTTCAGTCACAAAATCGATTGAAGACTTTGTGGGGAAACATTTAAAAAGGAATACATTGATAGAAGAAGAGCAGATGGATGGCGATAACCAGCTAACATCAGTCAATTTGGTATCCCTGGAGTTAGAATCCACAAATCAAACCCATCTCAATATCTCTGAGCTATTCTTGGACCCAAGGCTGTCCTTATCACCCAGACTATTTCCCCCCTCTGACGATCAAGAAACAGAGGGAGAGGGCGAAGAGTCAGACATAGATGGCGATGCTCAGAGTAAAGTGCATAATAACCACACAAATGAACATCTTGAAGAGAAGGAAGGAGCGGAAATATCTCAGGACAGAGTAAATGACATTTCAGGGCCATCTATGGTTAACCTTGAGGTTACAGGAACCTCAAGTGCCTCAATGCTGGACGTAATGTTAATCCTACAAAAAACACTGCAAGGCCTGTTATAGGTATCGGTAATGAACAATGACATTTTAAAAACTCAAAGAGAACAGTTCAAAACTATGGTAGGGGAACTGAAACAAATTAAAGACCTTATGGCCTCCATAGTTAGGCCAGTCGGTGGGGAACATCTGGGGGGGTAGAGACCCGGCAGGGAGCTGTGATATGTGATACCCTAACGCAGAAGGAGGAGCATAGCATTTTTATATCACGATACCCAATGATCATAAAGAAACAGGGGGAAAGGAAAAGCTATAAGCAGCGTATACCACGCCCAAGGAGGTGGAGGAAAAACCCAAGAAAGGGTCAAACCATAATGCAGCAGGGGAAAAGGGAGGACGTTATAGAAAAAAGGTATAAGAGTTTAACAAGGAATGTTATAGCTGCTCCGAAAAAGAAAAATATCCCTGAAAAAGGAACAGCTATAAGTAACTCAGAAGAAGGGGAGAGGAGCAAAAAGGTGCAGGAGAATCTAGGAATAGAGAAATTAGTACTAGAAAAAAACCCTGCGAAAAAAGAAGAGGGTGGCAAGGAAAGGAGGATGGAGAAGAGAGCGCAAGGAGGAACAAGAAGGTACAGAGGCCACATGGAGAAAGGGAAGGAAATAGAACATCTAGAAAGAAGGGAGGAGGATTCAAAGGGGGGACCACAAGATTTAGGGGTCGATTCCGATCTCGGCCGGAAGCGCACCTAACAGTATTCGTCCAGAAAAAATACAAGCCGAACGCGTGTTTCCCGACCGATTCGAACACTCGTCCGAACGAACAAGTACGATGCGCACAACAGCCCAAATTCCGAGCGAGCCGTACTTACCCATTTCAGCTCCTGTTCCCCGCCCGAGCCTGATCCGTAAACGCCGATTCGAGTCGCACGGAAGCAAATACACAGCACCTTCTGGCCGGACTAGTACGATGCGCCTTCCGTACGCGCCGAACCCGTCGCTACGTCCGGCACGTTTGAGCATCCGGGAGAGCTGTACATAAGCTCCGATTCGCGCCACAAGACGATCCACGGCGACGAGACGAACAAGCCAGCGACGAGTACGAGTCGAAGCCACGAGAAACCCGAACGAGACGACCCAACCATGAATCCCATCGTGCAGGTCCTACCAATACTCTACATCTATTACCGGGACCGGTACGGACGTGTACGGCGCAGACGGTAAGTCAAACACCCACAACACAATCAAACGACACGTACCCGAAATATGTCACACACACATAGGGATGCACAAATGACGTACACTAGCAACAGCAGAACCATAGGGGCGGGATGGCTATCACCAATGCCATACACACCCATAGGGGGATGGATGCATACCACTAATACCATCCCCACTCATAGGGGGATGGATGCCTACCACTACCACCACCCCTACTCAGGGGGGCCTGGATGCCTACCACTACCACCACCCCTACTCAGGGGGCCTGGATGCCTGTCACTACTACCATCCCCACTCATAGGGGGATGGATGCCTACCACTACCACCACCCCTACTCAGGGGGCCTGGATGCCTGTCACTACTACCATCCCCACTCATAGGGGGATGGATGCCTACCACTACCACCACCCCTACTCAGGGGGCCTGGATGCCTACCACTACCACCACCCCTACTCATGGGGGCCTGGATGCCTACCACTACCACCACCCCTACTCATGGGGGCCTGGATGCCTGTCACTACTACCATCCCCACTCATAGGGGATGGATGCCTACCACTACCACCACCCCTACTCAGGGGGCCTGGATGCCTACCACTACCACCACCCCTACTCAGGGGGGCCTGGATGCCTGTCACTACTACCATCCACACTCATTGGGGGATGGATGCCTACCACTACCACCACCCCTACTCAGGGGGGCCTGGATGCCTGTCACTACTACCATCCCCACTCATAGGGGGATGGATGCCTACCACTACCACCACCCCATCTCAGGCGGGCCTGGATGCCTACCACTACCACCACCCCTACTCATGTGGGCCTGGATGCCTACCACTACCACCACCCCTACTCATGTGGGCCTGGATGCCTGTCACTACTACCATCCCCACTCATAGGGGGATGGATGCCTACCACTACCACCACCCTTACTCATGGGGGCCTGGATGCCTGTCACTACTACCATCCCCACTCATAGGGGGATGGATGCCTACCACTACCACCACCCCTACTCAGGGGGGTCTGGATGCCTACCACTACCACCACCCCTACTCGTGTGGGCCTGGATGCCTGTCACTACTACCATCCCCACTCATAGGGGGATGGATGCCTACCACTACCACCACCCCTACTCATGGGGGCCTGGATGCCTGTCACTACTACCATCCCCACTCATAGGGGGATGGATGCCTACCACTACCACCACCCCTACTCAGGGGGCCTGGATGCCTGTCACTACTACCATCCCCACTCATAGGGGGATAGATGCCTACCACTACCACCACCCCTACTCAGGGGGCCTGGATGCCTGTCACTACTACCATCCCCACTCATAGGGGGATGGATGCCTACCACTACCACCACCCCTACTCAGGGGGCCTGGATGCCTACCACTACCACCACCCCTACTCGTGTGGGCCTGGATGCCTGTCACTACTACCATCCCCACTCATAGGGGATGGATGCCTACCACTACCACCACCCCTACTTATGGGGGCCTGGATGCCTGTCACTACTACCATCCCCACTCATAGGGGGATGGATGCCTACCACTACCACCACCCCTACTCAGGGGGGCCTGGATGCCTACCACTACCACCACCCCTACTCATGGGGGCCTGGATGCCTACCACTACCACCACCCCTACTCATGGGGGCCTGGATGCCTGTCACTACTACCATCCCCACTCATAGGGGGATGGATGCCTACCACTGCTACCACCCCTACTCAGGGGGGCCTGGATGCCTGTCACTACTACCATCTCCACTCATAGGGGGATGGATGCCTACCACTACCACCACCCCTACTCAGGGCGGCCTGGATGCCTGTCACTACTACCATCCCCACTCATAGGGGGATGGATGCCTACCACTACCACCATCCCTACTCAGGGGGGCCTGGATGCCTGTCACTACTACCATCCCCACTCATGGGGGGATGGATGCCTACCACTACCACCACCCCTACTCAGGGGGGCCTGGATGCCTACCACTACCACCACCCCTACTCGTGTGGGCCTGGATGCCTGTCACTACTACCATCCCCACTCATAGGGGGATGGATGCCTACCACTACCACCACCCCTACTCATGGGGGCCTGGATGCCTGTCACTACTACCATCCCCACTCATAGGGGGATGGATGCCTACCACTAACACCACCCCTACTCAGGGGGGCCTGGATGCCTGTCACTACTACCATCCCCACTCATAGGGGGATGGATGCCTACCACTACCACCACCCCTACTCAGGGGGCCTGGATGCCTGTCACTACTACCATCCCCACTCATAGGGGGATGGATGCCTACCACTACCACCACCCCTACTCATGGGGGCCTGGATGCCTGTCACTACTACCATCCCCACTCATAGGGGATGGATGCCTACCACTACCACCACCCCTACTCAGGGGGCCTGGATGCCTGTCACTACTACCATCCCAACTCATAGGGGGATGGATGCCTACCACTACCACCACCCCTACTCATGGGGGCCTGGATGCCTACCACTACCACCACCCCTACTCATGGGGGCCTGGATGCCTGTCACTACTACCATCCCCACTCATAGGGGGCTGGATGCCTACCACTACCACCACCCCTACTCAGGGGGGCCTGGATGCCTGTCACTACTACCATCCCCACTCATAGGGGGATGGATGCCTACCACTACCACCACCCCTACTCATGGGGCCCTGGATGTCTGTCACTACTACCATCCCCACTCATAGGGGGATGGATGCCTACCACTACCACCACCCCTACTCATGGGGGCCTGGATGCCTACCACTACCACCACCCCTACTCATGGGGGCCTGGATGCCTGTCACTACTACCATCCCCACTCATAGGGGGATGGATGCCTACCACTACCACCACCCCTACTCAGGGGGGCCTGGATGCCTACCACTACCACCACCCCTACTCATGGGGGCCTGGATGCCTACCACTACCACCACCCCTACTCATGGGGGCCTGGATGCCTACCACCCACACAACCCCTTCTCATTGGACGGGTAATGCATGACACAACCAGCATACTCCAACATAAGGAATGTCTGAAAAATACATCCCCCCCAACACCATGACAAGCGTGTGTAGTCTGTGTCAAATGCCTACAACACTGAACATGACATTGAACATACAATGTGACCCCCTATCACATGTGTCACACATAAATGTGTGTGGCCTCCACAATGCAAGCAGACCATGACCACTGTGGCAATGGGGTCTAACACCCCATCATCACAGTGACCAAAAGGTAAGTGTGGGGTCCATAGCTGAAGCACATTCTGAACATTGTGGCAATGGGGTCTAACACCCCATCACCACAGTGACCAAAATGTAAGTGTGGGGTCCATAGCTGAAGCACATTTTGAACATTGTGGCAATGGGGTCTAACACCCCATCATCACAGTGACCAAAAGGTAAGTGTGGGGTCCATAGCTGAAGCACATTCTGAACATTGTGGCAATGGGGTCTAACACCCCATCACCACAGTGACCAAAATGTAAGTGTGGGGTCCATAGCTGAAGCACATTTTGAACATTGTGGCAATGGGGTCTAACACCCCATCATCACAGTGACCAAAAGGTAAGTGTGGGGTCCATAGCTGAAGCACATTTTGAACATTGTGGCAATGGGGTCTAACACCCCATCATCACAGTGACCAAAAGGTAAGTGTGGGGTCCATAGCTGAAGCACATTTTGAACATTGTGGCAATGGGGTCTAAAGCCCCATCACCACAGTGACCAAAATGTAAGTGTTGTCATGTGAAAAGCTGCAAATGCCAAACTGCATGGATGATTCCTGGTCACACAACAACAAACACATCAGTGGCATAGTAGTGCTTGTGTCCCATAGCAACATAGATTGGGTGAGGCAAACAGTGTAGTGCCAATGAAACATCGCTTTGGCCATGTGCAGACAAACCTCACCCATGGGGGCTCACATTGTCAACATTCACGAATTACACAATGACAGAAGTGACCATCATAATGCAGACCCACACATCAGCACCAATGTACACACAAATGTAGATATCCTGTGGAGACCGTAGATGTCAGGTGAACAAATACCATTCCATGGCAGCTATAGGACATACAAACCATGATCATTGTGCTGACTGATGACCTAGGAGTCCCAGGGACAGCAGGGGAAACCCACCAAACAACATACAGCCAATGGCACACTAAAGAAATGCCAATGCAGTGGTGCAAATGCACAAACACAAACAGGCAGACTCACACTGCATATCAAACACAACAGGTGATGGGGGGGGGTGTGCCAGTGTCCCCAGGCAACCACACAACACATGAGGAGGCCTGAATCCCTATTACACAGATGTGTATTCAGTGCCACACAAAAGTAACTCATGGATCGGATTCCCCTATGTGGGCAATCAGGCATTGTCAGATGAGAGGGAGCACAAATTACAAATGTCACACAAGCTTGTAGGAACAGCAACTAACACAGCAAGAGACAGACCCACCACAGCACTACCCCCAGGGACCCCACATTGTGGTGACACTGGCCTGCATGATAATCCCAGTGTGATGACAAAGGTAGATGTCGTACACACAGTGAACCACAGTCATGTTTCCTGAACAACTAACTACCATCACACCTACACAACCACAAAGCAATCAGCACGGCCTTACAGCCAAGGCCAACATGGAGGTAGGGGTCTAGCCGTGCAACAACTCTCATTTGCACACACTCAACACCACACACCTTGACCTCCACCAATGTGCAGCAGTGAAGCTCACATGGACTGGTGACATTGCACATGCACCCATGACAATCCCAGGGTGGTGGGGGGAACTAAGGTGGAGATACCCATCACACATGGCCAGTCAACAAGACTTGTGAATGTCTGACACACTGCACAGTTCGCTGTACATGGGCATGACGTCAAATCCACACCAACCAATGGGATCCCGGCCACAGTCACACACCAATGAAGAAGCCAAGGTCACCCAACAAGAACACACATAGACAAACATTGCAGCTCTGACCCTGAGTAGTGGCAGCAGTCACACACACAACGTGTCACAATCACTGAAAGGTAACACAAAATGTAAATTACATGACTTGTGTAACCAACAAGTGCCAAGGGGAATCCTGACTGTGTCTCATCTGCGTTTGCCCACAAACTCAGCCCTGACAGCAAACACACCTATGGATGACACCCTGATGACCAGTAATGTGCCATGCACCCACATCACAGAGAACCCAGGGCGAAGATTTGGGGGGAACATAGGTAAACTCAGCAAGCATCACAAACAGGAAGATCACTAGGGATCCCAGCCTGTGTTGCAAAATGGAAGTGAACACACACAGACATGCTCACACAACACACACCTTGGGCTCAGGCAATGTCACGGAATTACACACTGCCATGAGGGAACTCCACTCCTGTGTAAGGAAAGCTGTGCCATACGTTGTCTCTGCAGGGCTCTATCATGTCAGCAGTACACTTGGTCACTCAGTCAACAATTAGCACAAAATGAAGGCTCTCGTCACATCAGCCTGTTCATGGGAGTGTCACCGAAATCATCTGCATAGATCCAACACACATGTATAGCAAGTTGCACTGATAACACAGATGAGTCCTTCCCCATTGATGCCCAAACTTGCATGTCCAGTGGAGATGGTCACACGGTCAGGGAAACAGACAAATTGAACAATGGCAAGCACAACTGATGTGCAGGGGTGTAAGCCACAGATGTGATATTGCAAATAAATGTAGGAAATCCCATTTGCAAATATTGAAAACATGACACCCTCATATTGCTGCAAAGGATGACATGGCTACACACCAGGATAGCACACCTTCCCCCTGGACCACATGGGGTCCTGCACAGTAACACTTCATTTTCTGCAGCAAGGGCATGGTTAGCATCATCAACATCAAGTACATCTGAAGCAAAACCACCAGAGAACAGAAAGGAGCTTTATTCAGCATATGTGTCTGAAAAAAGAAAGTACTGCAAAAATACAAAGGCCAATGGCCAGTCCAACAGTTCAGTCCTAACAGGGTGACAGTGGCAGATGTCACCCTCTGCTTGCCTGCACTGATATGGAGCAGGGACATTCCCCTCGGAGGGGTATACGGAGGGGGCAGGCCAGGCACCGCAGGGACAGGATCAGAGATCACCAGAAGGAGGCAGGGAAGGGGTGGCTGGTGCTGGAGAGTCACTGACAACTGCAGTGGAGGTGTCTGACATGGTGTGTGCCGGCACAACTGGGGGGCATGAGTCAGATGGTGTGGGTGCCGGCACGACTGCAGTGGTCCGGCCAGATGCAGTGGACAGGTTCCCCACTGCAGTGCCCAAGTCAGACGGGGTGGTAGTGGACTCCACTGCAGTGCCCATCTCCGGGGGAGTAGAATGGGGTTCAGGTAAGGTGGGCAGGACAGAGGGGGAGGACACGGTCTCCACACCAGTGGCACAAACATGTGCAGCGGGGGGGGGTGGTGCTGGAAGAGCAAGTGGTAGGAGGAGAAGGCCGCATCATTTTGGGGATGGTGTATCTGTGGGTGGGGGAACAATGTGTTGTGGGTGACTGAGGGATGGATGAAGGAGACAGTGTGGTTGAGCTGCAGGGCGGTGGCGGGGTCTTGCTCTTCCGGGACCGGGGGACTTGCGGTTGGGGGCCTCAGGCTGTCTGCGCCTGGGGGAGGGTGTCCGGGGGCGAGGGCACTCCCTCTGTGTGGGTGGACTTCCTCTTCCCCCTGTATGCTGGAACAGCGGGATCGGAGGGGAAGAGGCCGAGGTCACAGAGGAAGAGCTGCTTTGTAGGTGGGGTTGCAGGTGAGGCAAGGGAAGGGGTCGTGGAGGGAGAGGATTTTGAGGACTGCGGAGTGAGTGTGGATGCCTGTGTGTGTGTCTGTTCCCCATCCCCTGTGGGTGTGGTATCAGTCCCCTGAGGATGCTTGTGTGCACGTTTTGCCCTTGTTCTGTGTGTTTCTGTGCTGCTCGTGTCTGTGTGTTTGGGTGATTGTGCAGGTGTGCATGTGCTTGGGACAGGTAGGGTGCCAGGAAGTGTGGATGGGGCAGAGGTAGGAGGGGTGATGGACTGTTGGAGGAGGGACACTGCTGCCGTCAGGGAGGAGTCCATGGACCTATTGCTCCTCTGTAGGGCAGACATGCCCGTCGAGATGCCCTCCATGAATGACACCAGCTGTGTCAACAGAGTGGTGTGTGCATGGAGGACACTCAGCATTGCTGTCTACCCTACATGGAGCTGCCGAAGTAGGTACACAGACTCCTCACTCAGGGCAGCAGGGGACGCAGGGGATGCGGTGCCTGGCACGAAGGAGACACGCTCCCGGACACGGGAGCCTCCACGGACCTCTGGAATGGGAGCCAATGGGAGGGCGGTGGTGGTGGTGGCGGTGGGGCCAGACATACTAGCTGGGGTGTGGTGGCTGCTGACACCCGCCTCCACAAGGGAGTCATCCTCCGAGCTGCTGTGGTCCTCAGCTGAGGTGGATGGTGCTGAGGACTCCTCGGTGTGGCTCCCCTCGCCCTCCGTGCCACTGGGTCCCTCCGACCACTCATCGCCTGCTGACCCAGTCTGGCTCTGCAGCTCCTCCTGGTCCATGGAGCTGTCCCCTCCTGTGGCCGTGGATGTATCTGCAAACAATTAAGGAAACAGACAAACATCAGTCACCTGCACTGACCGCACACACCACAGTAAGTACAGCACATTACAGAGCAAGCCCTGGCATCCTCAGTTGAACATTGCCAAAAGTCCTCACACAGATTAGGAGAAGCCAATTGTCAGTCTGATGGTCAACCATGGCACTCACACCCCTCCTGCCCTTGCACCCATCTGTCTGGTGCCTGTTGGATGGTAATACCCCAGTGTGGACACAAGCACCACGTACACAGTTGTTGGACATTGCAGAGAACACGGTGAAGTATGTGAACATGCACACATCACATCTCTTGCCACTGAGTTAGTACAGGTGTCCGGGTAAAGGGATGGCCAGAGTCTAATTAGAAATGCATGTGATGCATACCAGCACCAGACACCATGATGCACCCATGTCCGGATAGTCAATGCCACAATGGGGTGCATGTTGCACATGTAACTCCCCTGCAGGATCACTCTTAGGAAGTTAAATGCCATGGCACAGGCATGCCTGCAAAGTCATACATCACTGTCTCCAGTCACATGGGCATGGCAGCCAGCCAACAACAGTCTGCACTGTGTCACAGTCCTAGGAAATGGGGAATGCAAGTTATGTAGCTGACAAGTGCACATGTCCATCCCCCACACACCACATCATCTGAACTCTTATTTGGCTACGTCATGCCAATTGGACATATGGGAGACATGAAACACAACTCTATGAACCTGAGCACCTCACAGTCTGCTGTGAATGTAAAACAGCTGCCTGAAGTTCACAGTCGCATACACCTGTGTGCACAGTCAAGTGATCAAACACCTATGAGTCACAGAAGTATCGTCTCTCATGGTCACATCTCAGATGGCATGCTGAGCCCTAAACGATAAACATCCCAGTAGTCCTGACAACGAAGCCACGGCACAATGACACAGAGGCAGACACCTGAGGGAACATTTCACTGATCACAACATGTCAGCTGATACACGGGAGTGGGAGTACAGAGTGTATTGTATGCCCTGGACTAGGCATGACTGTCCTGCTCCACCTGAAAGAGGGATGAGCCCTGGACAGTAGGCAGGTGGCTAAGCATGTGTGACACACTTGATATACATACTCCTGAGGCCCAAACATTGTTTCCACCCGCAGCATGGGGGTGTGCCAAATACCCCAGGGACATGTGGTGATTCAGATCAGCAAGTGGACCACATATCAAAGTTACACCCAGATTACATGTCAGAACTTAGGCATTGTGTAAGCAATTGACCCACCCATGAATCCCACAACATAGTCACGGGAACAAATGCTGTCCCCCCACCTTGAGCGAAGCAAAATGCAATGACACAGTACCCAAGTGACACAATTTCCTGAATGTAAGGGCCACACATATGCGTATCAGATGAGGAGTGGGCATGTCACAATTGAGGGACATGGGTCCTGGACCACAAGACTGATGTACTGTGGAAGTTTAACCAGGCCAGAGGAGGGCACATAGCATGTCAGACAAAGTGCACAGTGCAGTAATGGCTCACCCCCTCCTTGCTGCTGTCTGGCCTTCAGCTGCCCATCCAGGTCAGGGAAGACCACCGCCAGGATCCTGAGCATGTGGGGGGTCAGGGTCCGGTGTCCGCCCCTCCTGCGAGGAGGCGACAGCTTCAGCTGGACCCTTGTGATCCTCCGGGTCCAGCCCCGAAGGTCCTGCCACCTCTTCTGGCAGTTGCGGATCCGGCACTTGTAGACCCCCACGGATCTTACTGCCCGGGCGATGGTCAGCCAGATTTCCTGCTTCTGGTGGGCATCAACCTGTGAGGATGACAAAGTGAAAATGCCATTACTACACATGCAACATATACGTGCATCACACAGTTGGATATACATGTCTCAATCACAGGTGCATATGATGTACACAGGCAGTGCAACGATGGCTATGAACAGTTTGCCAGCAGTTACTACATGGTATCATTGCATGGGAAGTAAACCTTGTTGGAATGCACTGTTACTGCACTGTACCTGTTCAGTGCATGTAACTACACACTTGGGGGGGGGGAGAGCTACTCAGTGAGCATGCTAGCCAGTGATGTGCACACTGTAAGTCTTGCTAGTCAGACAACATGCACAATTAGTAAGGCAGTGGACAGCACACTCACCTGCTCCCCTGGTTTCCCATACAGCTTGCTGTACTGTGGAAGGAGGCTGTCCAGCAGGGCCTGGTTCTCCTCAAGGCTGAAGGCTGGGGCACTCTCCACAGTACGTGCCATTGCAGTAGCCAGAGGATGCAGAGACAGCAGCAGTGTTGGTGGCAGATGTCGTCCTGGAGCATGTAGTGCAGGCAAGTGAGCTCTCGGGGAACAGCCAGCATTATATGTGTGCTGCAGAGGCAGATACTGTCCCATGTGTCCAAAGTGATAGGTCCAAGTCGTTTGCATCTTCTGAATCTGGCCAATCCATGGAATTGCACCACTTATACACGCCCACAGCATCCTTCAAAAGTTAAACTTCGTGACACCCATGTTTTTGCAACATTGTTGTGGCTGGCCAACTGAATTCCCTGCATCAGACTCGTTACAGCTTCGAAAACGCGTCCGTTGCCATGCCAGACCCTAGCCAATGCATGCGCACTGTCCGGACCATTGCTGTACAACGCGTATTTCAAAAGACAACGCGTACACGCTCACAACAGATGCAATGGCCAGTGCGTGCACACCGATCGGTCCATTGATGTACAACGCGTACCCGCTCACAACAGATGCAATGGCCAGTGCGTGCACACCGATCGGTCCATTGCTGTACAACGCGTACCCGCTCACAACAGATGCAATGGCCAGTGCGTGCACACCGATCGGTCCATTGCTGTACAATGCGTACCCGCTCACAACAGATGCAATGGCCAGTGCGTGCACACCGATCGGTCCATTGCTGTACAACGCGTACCCGCTCACAACAGATGCAATGGCCAGTGCGTGCACACCGATCGGTCCATTGCTGTACAACGCGTACCCGCTCACAACAGATTCAATGGCCAGTGCGTGCACACCGATCGGTCCATTGCTGTACAACGCGTATTCCGAGAAACAACGCGTACCCGCTCACAACAGATTCAATGGCCAGTGCGTGCACACCGATCGGTCCATTGCTGTACAACGCGTTCCCGCTCACAACAGATTCAATGGCCAGTGCGTGCACACCGATCGGTCCATTGCTGTACAACGCGTACCCGCTCACAACAGATTCAATGGCCAGTGCGTGCACACCGATCGGTCCATTGCTGTACAACGCGTATTCCGGGAAACAATGCGTACCCGCTCACAACAGATTCAATGGCCAGTGCGTGCACACCGATCGGTCCATTGCTGTACAACGCGTCCCTGTACAGGTCACTCGCATATGTCACCATGCTTGTCACTGGTGAACGTATGCCAGCCACATATACTTGCCAGGGACTCAGGGGCACACCTACAACACCACACCCAGTCCACACTGTATCCTAAGGCATGTAAGGCTGCATTACCTTTTCTGTGAATGGGGGTAAACATGTGGTTTTTGGGGTGGCACTTGGGGGCAGCCACTCCCAGGCTGTGCACGTGTTCATGGGGACAGGATCCTTTGTGTGTTGTGCACATGACCACTGTGATGTGCAACTGTTCATTTCGGAGCATGTGGCATGGTCACATTTCCAGGTTGTGTATGTGTATGACATGTCACATACCCCCAGAGTCCCATGTGGGAAGGCATGTACGTCACAGGGTGACCCATTGCCACAATAGTGATGGCCCTCCACAGTCTGTGTGCATGTTGTGTTTCCGATGTCTCTGATTCCATGTGCACAATGGGAGACAGTCTCCACATCAACGTTGTTTGTGCATGGACTTTGATGTTGTGCGTGTGTGTGTCACAGACGTCCATGTCTGTCCTGCGGAGGCAACAGGGGCCACTACCTGTGGGAGTCGTGTTTGTTTTCCTGACGTGTACATGATACGCCATGTCATGCCAGTGTCCATGTGGCAAGACAGGGTCACTGGGAATCTACCTGTCAATGAGCTGTGATGCCTGTGGCGCATCTGTCCAGACATGTCACTGTGGTGTGTGTGTGGAACGTGACAGCAGTAAATGGGTACTGTGACACAGCCTAATGGTTTCCCATAGCACAACCTGGAACCTGTTGTCAACACATGTTGAACTGAGATGTTAGATGATGTCCATGTAGGTGCCATATATGTCCATACAGAACGGCACACACATCAAGTACTTGTGTCTCGTAATGATGTATCATGTGAAATTGAGTATGGTGAATGGCACATATGTGGGGTGACTGACAATCTTTCTTTCTTCACCTATGCACTGCAGGGCACCAGCTGTCCATAGACCATTCCCTGACCTGGCAACGATGGTGGAACGTGACAGCATCCGACTGTACCGCTTCACCAGGCAGCTGATTGAGGATTTGGCAGTGCGCTTGGCCCCACATTTGCAACTTGGCCGGCCGTACCCTACAGCGCTGACCCCCAAGGTGAAGGTGATGGCAGCCCTACACTTCTTTGCCACCGGTACCTTTCAACACACTGTTGCGACTGCTGGTGGGATGTCACAGACTATGTTCAGCCGTGTGCTACGCAATGTTTTGGAGGCAATGTTGAGATGCCTGAACCAGTAGATCTATTTCCCTACACGTCAACAACTCACTGACGTCAAGAGTGACTTCTATGCCCTGGGGAGGATGCCACATGTCATTGGCTCCATTGATGGGACACATGTGGCTTTGGTACCACCACAGGCACATGAGCAGGCATACAGGAACAGGAAACATTATCATTCGATCAATGCTCTGGTGGTATGTCTTGCAGATATGAGCATCTCACATGTGTGTGCCCGTTTCCCTGGTTCGGCACACGATGCCTACGTGATGAGGAGTAGTCGCATCCCGAGGATGATGTCACAGATGCAGAACCAGCGTGCCTGGCTTGTCTGTGTGTACTGACTTTGTACCATTGTGTGTGTTCTGCTATGTTGTATTCCGCCCTCTTTTCCAACTCAGCTAATGTGCAATTGTCTGTCTGTAGGTGACTCCGGATACCCCAACATGCCGTGGTTGCTGACACCCCTCAGGAACCCTGTGACACCAGCCCAGATGCGCTACAATGAGGCACATGGTCAGACCAGGAGAGTGATCAAGCGCACATTTGGTCTCCTGAAGAGCCGCTTCCGCTGCCTGGACAAAACAGGAGGGGCCCTCCCATATGCCCCAGCAAAGGTGTGCAAGATTGTCATCGTCTGCTGCATGCTACACAACCTGGCAGTGCGGAAGGAGTTGCCTCTCATCCTGGATGACGATGACCAACATCCGCCACCTGTGGAGGATCCTGGCCTGGGCCACGATGCCAGTGATGATGATGATGATGATGATGGTGATGTCCGCACACAGCTCATCACCAACTTCTTCAGCTGAATGTGAGTATCCAGAGATGTCATGTCAATGATGTGTGTTTGTGTGATATGTGTTGGTGGTGCTCTGGTGCTGTTTGAGTGTGGCCATGTGCTACTTGACTGGAAGCGTGCAGCGATGTGTCCTTACAGGTAGTCTGTACTCCCCAACAGTGTTGACATGCTAACTTGGATTTCTGTGAGTATCTTGTGACATGTATTGGCCATGAGTATTGCAGTTCTATCCTGTTCTTCCGTGCTTTTGACTGTGTGTCATGTCTGTCCTTCACAGGGTACTTTCAGAGTTGTTTGGTGAACTGTGATCCCCCGACACCATGATTCAACTTCCAGGGTGGAAGCAGTCGTTTCCCTACAGGTGATGTGCCACACACCCCTGGACTTTATTTCTTCTACACTTGTTGACTGTGTGGCCACTGCCACGTAGGATTACCTTGCATCTGTAGTGGAAACAACATGTTGCAAATGTGTAATAAACCTGTGCTTCACTTTGGGTTGTGCGTTGTCTGTGGTCACACAGCTGACTGACATGTGCTTACTGCACCTGTGGGCTAGTTAACACAGACTGTGAATAGGTGTGGTGTCTGTGCATTCCACTGTATTTCCTGGCAACATCAGTGTAGGCGATGAGTCTGATGGCCCTGGTGTGTATGTGTTGTGTAACCCTAGTGGTGTGTCTCCCTCATATGTGTCACGTCGCCATGACTCACATGACGGTGTTGAACTTGCTGTAGCAGTTAGCATGCAGAGTGTCATTTAGCAGATCACCATCTACATGACAAAAACCACGTTGGAATCACAACAGAGGCAAGTATGGTGTATTAGTGAGTTTATTTACATACATCAATCAATCAATCAGGGGTTTGTTAAAGCGCGACTACTCACCCGTAAGGGTCTCAAGGCGCTAGGGGTGGGGAGGGGTGCAGGTTCCATTCCATCAAGGAGGGGTCTGTCGAAGAGCCAGGTTTTGAGGTTTCTTGCGAAGATGGGAAGCGATGTTGTCTGTCTGAGGTGGAGCGGAAGGGCGTTCCATGCTTTGGCCGCGAGGAAGGAGAACGAGCGGCCTCCCGATCTGGTCTTTCTGGTGCGGTGGACCACGGCGTAGGAGAGCTGGGCTGATCGTAGGGTCCTTTGGGGTGCGTGGAATTTGAGTCGGCTGTTCAGGTATGCTGGTCCGGTGCCGTGGAGGGACTTGTGTGCGTGGGTGAGCATCTTGAAGGCGATTCTCGCCTCGACGGGGAGCCAGTGGAGTGTGCGCAAATGCTGGGAGATGTGGCAGTGTTTTGGCAGGTTGAGGACCAGTCTTGCGGCGGCGTTCTGGATGTTCTGTAGCTTGCGGGTGAGGTTTTTGTTTATTCCGGCATAGAGTGCGTTGCCGTAGTCGAGTCTGCTGGTGACCAGGGCGTGAGTGACGGTCTTTCGGTGTTCGAGGGGATCCATTTGAAAGTCTTACGAAGGAGGCGGAGGGTGTGGAAGCAGGAAGACGAGACAGAGTTGATCTGGCGGTCCATTTTGAGCTCGGAGTCCAGGATGATTCCCAGGTTGCGTGCGTGGTCTGTGGGGGTTGGCGGGTTTCCGAGGGCGGGGGCCACCAGGTGTCGCTCCAGGCGTCGGGGTTTGGGCCCATGATGAGTACTTCTGTTTTGTTGGTGTTTAGTTGTAGGCAGCTGTTTTTCATCCATTTGGCGACGGCTTCCATGCCTTCTCGAAAGTTGCGTCTGGCGGTGTTGGGCTCGTTGGATAGGGAGAGGATGAGCTGGGTGTCGTCTGCGTATGACACGATGTTGAGTCCGTAGGTTCTGACGATGGGGGCAAGTGGAGCCATGTAGACGTTGAAGAGCGTCGGGCTGAGGGAGGAGCCCTGGGGGACTCCGCAGGTGGTAGGTGTGGGGTCCGAGAGGAAAGGGTGGAGTCTGACCCGCTGCGTCCTGCCGGAGAGGAAGGAGCGGATCCAGTCGAGGGCCTTGTCCTGGATTCCTGCGTCGTAGAGTCTGCGTATTAGGGTGCGGTGGGAGACTGTGTCGAACGCCGCTGATAGGTCGAGGAGGATGAGGGCTACTGTTTCTCCTTTGTCCAGTAGGGTGCGGATGTCGTCTGTTGCGGCGAGGAGGGCAGTTTCCGTACTGTGGTTTTCTGAAGCCGGATTGGGAGGAGTCGAGGATGTTGTGTTCTTCAATGAATGTGGCGAGTTGGCTGTTGATGGCTTTCTCGATGACTTTCGCTGGGAACGGGAGCAGGGAGATGGGTCTGTAGTTTTTGAGGTCGGTGGGGTCCGCTGAGGGTTTCTTTAGGAGGGGTTGACCTCTGCGTGTTTCCAGTCATCGGGGAATGAGGCGGTCGCCAGGGAGCGGTTGATGGTGTGGCGGAGCATGGGTGCGATGGTGTCGGCGGCTCTGTTGAAGATGTGGTGGGGGCAGGGGTCCGTGGGGGCCCCTGAGTGGATTGAATTCATTGTCTTCAGTGTGTCTTCGGTGGTGAGGGCTGTCCAGTCGTCAATCGCTGGTTTTAGGGTGTCGGGGGTGGTTGGTGAGGGTTCAGTGTGTTGGTTGTCTTCGTCGAAGTTGTCGTAGATGCTCTTAATTTTGTGGTGGAAAAAGGTGCTGAGTTTGTCGCAGAGGTCTTGTGAGGGAGGGATGTCGATAGACTCGCTGGTGGGTTGGGCGAACTCCTTGATGATGCTGAAGAGTTCCTTGCTGTTGTGCGCGTGGGTGGAGATTCGGTCTTCAATCGCTTTTTTCCTCGTTTCTCTGATGAGTTTTTGGTGGGCGTTGGTGGCGGCTCTGAAGTTGTTGTGGGCTTCTGTGGATTTGGTGTTCCTCCTGGCCTTTTCGAGGCGGCGGCATGTGCGTCTGGACTCTCGAAGTTCGGTGGTAAACCATCTGGATTTCTTGGCGCGGGTATTGTTGTTTTTCTTGAGGGGGGCTATGGTGTTGGTGCTGTCCGAGATCCATCTATGCAGGGTTCGGGCTGCGGTGTTGGGGTCGTCGTTTTCCGCGATGGTTGGGGTGGAGTTGTTGAGTGAGGAGGTGAGCTGGTCGGTGATTTTGGTCCAGTTTCTTCGTGGAAGCAGGTGCTGGTGTCTGTGGATGGTGGGTGTTCTGAAGGTGATGGAGTTTCCTGTAGTGAAGAGGGGGTCGAGGGTGTGTCCTGCTGAGTGCGTGGGCTCGGTCACGATCTGGCGGAGTCCAATGTTGTGGAGGTTGTCCAGGAGGGATGTGGTGTTGGGGTCCAGTTGGTTGTCGAGGTGGAAGTTGAGGTCTCCCAGCAGGGTGTAGTTGGTGGATGCGATGGCCTGCGGGGAGATAATGTCCGTGATGGAGTTGGCGAAGGGTCCGCGGGGTCCAGGGGTTCGGTAGATGAGGGTTCCTCGGAGGGTGGTGGTGGGGCTGGCCAGTATCTTGAAGTGAAGGTGTTCCATCAGTTCTGTGGGCTCGTCGGGGAGTGTGCTCAGGCAGAGGCTGGATTTGTGGACGATGGCGATTCCTCATCCTGGGCGGGTGGGGCGGTCCTTCCTGGAGATCTTGTATCCTTGGGGGATGGCGATGGCGATGTCCGGTCCCGAGGTGGTGTTGGTCCAGGTTTCGGTGAAGAACGCTACGTCCGGGGTGGTGCTGTCGAGGAGGTCCCAGATTTCTGTGGCGTGTTTGTGGAGGGATCGGACGTTGAGGAGGATGCATTGCAGGGTCTTCGGTTCGGTTGTGTTCTTGTGGGCGAGTTGTGCTGGATCCGTGTTCTTGGCGGTGGTGCAGGTGTGCCGGCAGCGGTGACAGCTGAAGGGTCCGTGGGTGTCGGCTGGTGATGCTAGCTTGCAGTTGTTGTTGCGGCCTGGGTTGAGTGCGTGGAGTGCTGCTGGGTCGTAGCGTTGGCGGGGCGGAGGTCCAGGGTTCCTGGCGCTGGTCGCGGACGGGTCGCAGACGGGCGCAGACGGGCTTCCTTTGACGCGCCTTCGATGCACCAGCGGCGCGCCCGCTGCCCGCGGCCGCACAGCGGCCGCGCAGTGGCCGCCATTAAGTAGGGGTCGGGGAGGGCTGGACAGCTGGGAGGCGGGAGCGGGGAGGGGAGCTGGATTGGGCTGGTCGTGCTGGGGGGGAGGGGCCGCGGGGGCAGCAGCGGCGGGGAAAGGTAAAGGGAGGAAATAAGGGATGAAGAAGAAAGGGGAAATAAGCAGAAATAAGGCACAAAAGAGCAGAGATGCAGAAAAGTGCAGAATGGTGAAAGATAAAAGAGGGTAGAAAAACGAGTGAAAACGAGTGAAAGAGCAGAGCGAGAGAAAGGGAAAATGAGCAGAAATAAGGCACAAAAGAGCAGAGATGCAGAAAAGTGCAGAAAGGTGAAAGATAAAAAGGGTAGAAAAACGAGTGAAAACGAGTGAAAGAGCAGAGTGAGAGGAAGGAGACAGAGGTCCACTGGACCACCAGGGATGAGGCGCAGGGAAACCTGCGGGTGGAGGAGGGCCTCGATCACCAACACTCAAGAGTGCAGGGGCAGGGGCAGGCCTCACTTAATGATGGAGCTGCGAGGGTGGGAGAGCAATTTCACTGACAATGAGTCAGTGGTCTTGCTCGCCTGTCCCCGCAGTGGCTGCCATTAAGTAGGGGTCGGGGAGGGCTGGACAGCTGGGAGGCGGGAGCGGGGAGGGGAGTTGGATTGGGCTGGTCGTGCTGGGGGGGGGGAGGGGCCACGGGGGCAGCAGCGGCGGGGAAAGGTAAAGGGAGGAAATAAGGGATGAAGAAGAAAGGGAAAATAAGCAGAAATAAGGCACAAAAGAGCAGAGATGCAGAAAAGTGCAGAAAGGTGAAAGATAAAAGAGGGTAGAAAAACGAGTGCAAACGAGTGAAAGAGCAGAGTGGGAGAAAGGGAAAATGAGCAGAAATAAGGCACAAAAGAGCAGAGATGCAGAAAAGTGCAGAAAGGTGAAAGATAAAAAGGGTAGAAAAACGAGTGAAAACGAGTGAAAGAGCAGAGTGAGAGGAAGGAGACAGAGGTCCACTGGACCACCAGGGATGAGGCGCAGGGAAACCTGCGGGTGGAGGAGGGCCTCGATCACCAACACTCAAGAGTGCAGGGGCAGGCCTCACTTAATGGTGGAGCTGCGAGGGTGGGAGAGCAATTTCACTGACAATGAGTCAGTGGTCATGTGTGAGGATAGTGCACAGGATGGTGGGTGCTGTACATTGGGATTGGAATCCAAAGTTCCCAGATGAGTTGGAAGGCTTGGTAGCAGAAATGTCCTGAGTAAAGTCCACAGTCATCTGATACATTGGGCCAACTTAAGCTCCCCATGTCATGTGGGAGAGTTGTGTTGCATTCGACAGGGTAAACAGTTTGCACACAAGGAGAATTTCCAGAACAGGTGTTGGGTTCCTGGGGGATGTACATGGCCATCGGCCTCTCAGTTTTCCTTCCTCGGATGACCCCTCTTCTTCTGGGGGACCCTCACGTGCAGGCTGCTGCGGTGCAGAGGACTCTCCGCCAGAGTCCTCCTCCCTCCCTGTGGCAGTTGCAGTTGTTGCAGCACCAGATGTTGTGGGCACACAGGGAGGTGTGGCCATGTTGGTGCTAATCTGGCGGAGGCATGTCAATATGTCCCTATGCACCGCTGTCAGTTCTTCCAATGTGTCCCACTTGGACTCCATGCCAGACATGTGTGTCTCCACACGGGACATGTGTGAGTCCAAGCGGGCATGATGGGCAGCCTGCTGCTGTTGAATGTCCTTGAGGATCCCCACTATCTGGCTGACCTCTCCGGTGCTATTCTGGTACGCCTCAGCAATGCGTGCCAGTTGTGGGTCATCATGAAGTCCAGGCCCCTCTGCAAACAGCGACCTATGTCTACCACCCCTGGCGACACGTGCGGGACCTGTGGTGGCACGCACAGGTGACCGTAGGCCCACTTGGGGGTTGTTACTGGGCTCGTTGTCCGTTGCTCCACGTTGGGCCGGGGTCCCTGTGCTGTTGTCATCGGTGGTCCTTGGTCTGTCCGTGTTGGCAGGGGTGGTCTGTGTTTTGGCAGTTGTTGGAGGGGTGGGTGCAGGGGGTGCAGATGTTGGTCCTGCTGGTGCTGCATGATGACTCGCACCGGAGGGGCCAGTTAGGTCTTCGCCATCCGAGGAGTGCAGAGGCTGTTCCACACCAGTGAGCTCAGTGTCCCCCGGAGCCTGGGACAGGGACTCCTCCTCGTCTGCTGCTGTGTCCCCATCATCACCTGTTTTTGGAAGAGACACACAATGTATGTTATGTTTCTACGGGCATCAATGGTTCACACACCTGACAGTTGTGACTGTACCTCTGGATGCGGGCCTGTACATTGCATTGTCCTAAGTTGTCACAGTCAGAGGTTGATATTGGTGTAGCACATTGTCCTGCCAACCTGAAGCTTTTCTATGTGAATGTTGAGGTGTGTGCATGGCCAGCATTGGTGGTATTTGGTGGACATCCGGCCCTCCTTCTCCCCCAGCCCAGTTATCCCACCATGGAACGTGCTTCCATTGCAGGGAGTGCAAGTTGGCTTTCAGGATGTCAGTCAGTGGTGTCCTGCTGTTGGTTGGTGCCCAGTTCCCAGCAGGGGCTTGTGCTCCCCACAGCAGTACCCAGTGCCAGCCATCTTGTCAGTTGTTTTCCACTCCCTGTGATGTGAGCATGGTTCAGAGTGGTGTTGATGGGCCAATTGCGAGGGTGACCAATATCTGTGACTACAACTCCCATCATGCTATGGCCTACACCCCCCTTCCCAGCATGCCCATACTTCCTTTCTTTTGAGTGGAGTTCACAGTGTGTGAGTGTGACAGCAATGGCAAGATGGCTGACAGTGGTGTCCTGCTGTTTGTTGGTGCACAGTTCCCAGCAGGGCCTTGCGCTCCCCACAGCTGAGGCCAGTGTCAGACATCTTTGAAGTGGCTTTTCACTGGCTGTGAGGTGTGCATGCTTCAGTGTGAGCTTGCTGGGCCATGTGGGTGGGGGATGTTGAGCTGTGACTACCACTCCCATCATGCTATTGCCTACACCCCCCTTCCCAGCATGCCCATACTTCCTTCCTTTTGAGTGGACTTCACTGTGTGTGAGTGTGACAGCAATGTAAAGCTGGCTGACAGTGGTGTCCTGCTGTTTGTTGGTGCAAAGGTCCCAGCAGGGCCTTGTGCTCCCCACAGCTGAGGCCAGTGTCAGACATCTTTGAAGTGGCTTTTCACTGGCTGTGAGGTGTGCGTGCTTCAGTGTGAGCTTGCTGGGCCATGTGGGTGGGGGATGTTGAGCTGTGACTACCACTCCCATCATGCTATTGCCTACCCCCCCCCCCTTCCCAGCATGCCCATACTTCCTTCCTTTTGACTCTGCTTCCCTGTGGGGGTAGTGTGCCTGTGCTGACAGGATGGCTGACAGTGTTGTCCTGGCGTTTGTTTGGCTAGAAGTCCCAAGAGTGTCCCTGTGCTTCACACAGCATTACCCAGTGTGGTTGTTCTTTGTGGGATATTTAATTAGAGTGTGAGGCAATGCATTCTCCCAGGTGAGTTGTGTGGAGTTTGTGTTAAGGGGGTGTGTGAGAAAAGCTGCTGGTGACTATGGTCAGAGCTGTCAGTCCTCCTTCCCACCCAGCCAGATATCCCACCATGGAACGTGCTTCCATTGCAGGGAGTGCAAGTTGGCTTTCAGGATGTCAGTCAGTGGTGTCCTCCTGTTGGTTGGTGCACAGTTCCCAGCAGGGGCTTGTGCTCCCCACAGCAGTACCCAGTGTCAGCCATCTTGTCATTTCTTTTCCACTCCCTGTGATGTGAGCATGGTTGAGAGTGGTGTTGATGGGCCAATTGTGAGTGTGACTAATATCTGTGACTACAACTCACATCATGCTATCGGCTACACTGACTTCACCAGCATACACAGAATACCTTCCTTTGAGTGAGCTTCCCTGTGAGGTGGTGTTCTAGTGGTGGCAAAATGTCTAACTGTGTTTGTTGGTTGCATTTGTGCCACTGCCTTGCTGTATTTGTAGTTATGTTTGTACATATCTTGACACAGTTACATGTCTCTATGAGATGGCATGTATTGTGTTTATCTGACTGACAGACAGATCTTGGGGTGATTATCTTTTGATTGCTGTGTATTTGCTAAGGGTGCATGGTTTGACTATCCCCTTGACAGTGATGTGTGTGTATTGTCACACAATATTGTGTATATTTGTTGTGTACTCACCAGGCTCTGGGATGTTTGATAGTCCATATACACTCACTGGTGGTAGGATGGCCCGCACCTTCTCCTCCCAGGGCCTGAGGTATAGTGGTTGGGCAGGAGGGCCACTGCCGGTGTGCTGACTCACGATGTAATCCTTCTTTAGTAGGTCCCTGACCCTCCTGCGCACATCATACCACCTGTTCTGGATGTCTTCCTTTGTGCGCAAACATGGTGATTGTGCGTTGACCCTGTCGACGATCCTCTGCCACATCTTGGTTTTCTGCGACATGGGGGTCTGTTGTACCAATGTGCCAAACAACTGTGGCTCTACCCTGAGGATCTCATCTACCAGGACTTCCAATTCACTGTCTAGGAACTTTGGATTCTTCTTTAGGGGCATGGTGATGGGTGGTGGTGGTGATTGATGTGTGTGTGTGTGCAGGTGAGGGTGTGTGAGTGTAGGTTTTGCTGGGTGTATGTGAGGGTGCTATTTGTTGAGGTGCTAATGGTGTGTGGCTTGTGTGATGGATAAGCTGTGCGTGTGTCTGTGGTTGCTGTGTGATGGTGTTCTGTGCTGGCAGGTCAGTTGAATTTGCAAAGGATCATGTTAGGGATTTGTGGCCTTTATATAGGTGGAGTTGGGGGTGTGTCCTTGTTCCATGTTTTTTTCCCCTGTATTTATTGACTTTGTCATTGCTTGTTTGGCCCTTTTTTTAGTTTTTTTCCTTAGTATTTTTTGTGCATGTAGGAGACGTTCTTCGGACCGAGTAGGACGCTGCAGTTGTCTCGTGTGAGCTTCTCCGAGTCGTCCACGCTGTGTTTCTGCAGGGTTTCTTGTGCGGCGTACGCGTCGGTCGCCGAGTATTGGCTTCCTTCGGCTGGCTTTTGTATGCGTGTCGGTCGTTCGGCTTGCGCTCCGTGCGACTCGGTCTGTTTTTCCACGCATTGCATCGTACTGCGCGGGTCGGAGTTCGCGGGTACGTTTCGTTCGGGTTGATTCCTGGTGCGTGTCGGTCGGTTCTATTTGCGTGGTTTCCCGGCCGGATAGCTTGTTTCCGTCCGGTTCGGTCGTTCGGTTTGTGTTCCGTACGAGTCGGTCGTGAATCACATGCATTTCATCGTACTTCCCAGGTCGTGCAACGCCGGTACGTGTCGGTCGGACTATATTCCAGTACCGAGTCGGTCGGTATGTTTTCCGGCCCGAATCGGAATCGGCCCCTTAGTGTCAAAAGTTAGACATGATCTGTGGGTATTCATCGAGCCGATTGGTCAGGGGAAAGGCGGTAAAAAAGTGAGGAAATTAAACCGGTCACAACTGCTATTCTCCCTATCTAAATGTGCAAGTCTATGGAATATTGGCACTGAGGACCTCAGAGAAGTAGGATTTACGGTAAATAGAAAAGGGAATTGTTGTAATCTATGCCTGTATTCCACATGTTGTACTATCTCTTACATAGTTGGTATCTCCCCTGCCAACCCCTCCCCTCTTATCCCTCCACCCTTGGTACGTCCCTGCCTTAGAACGTTGAGAGTGAAGCTCACCTTAGAATGTTGGTGAGCGCGAGTTGCCAGCTGGTGCCTGAGGATCTTGGTTTAATAAACAGCGTCTTCACCATCCTGTGTCTGCTGTCTACTTCATAACAATTTGGCGACGATTGCTGCGTGGGGGGCAGCTCCAGATCCTCCCCCTGTTTCTGCTGCACCAGTTGAGGTTCCGGTAACCGTTGTACTTATCCCCTTCCATGTGCCTTTTGTGTTCATCTCTTCGGAGAGTGGATTTACGTGCTTCGTTAGCAGTGGAAGCAGTTCTTTCAACATCCTTCATTTAGTTATACTGCTACCGTCTGCCCTACTCATCAATAGGCGGCACTTCTGTCTCTCGTCATTTCGCCAGTAGCACTGCCGGTTCGGCTATCTTTGCTATCTGTGCCCTGCGGGTGAACCTGCCGGTTTCCTCTCCTGCCCTTCTTTCCCACTCCTCCAACGCTTCAGAGCAGCCTGCTTCATTGTTCCCTACAGTGTGTCCTCTCAGCTGTCCTGTCTAAAGCGAGTGGGAAGGGCGCTTGGAGGAAGCCAAGGTTATTCTCACCTCTGCGGATACCACACTCCTTATTCAGCCTCTTTCAGGGGAAAGGTTTTGCTCTATGTTTATTCAGCCTCCTCAGCTGTGAAGCTCGTCATGCGCAGTAACAGACATTGATCAGCGCCTGTCTGAGTTTCAGCAATTATCTCCGCCTCATCTGTTCGGTGCTCTCAGCTTTGTGTCAATTTCAGTCAATTAAGTGGGAAAGGCAGCTCTGCAAGCATTTCCGCCTCAGCTGTTCAGCGCTTTCAGCTCTGTGTCAATTTCAGTCGTATTGTCTGGGAAAGGCAGTTCGGAAGTAATCCTGCCTCAGCTGTTGTGCTTTCAGCTCTGTGTCAATTTCAGTCAGTGGATAAAGGCAGCCTCCAGCAGGAACGGAAGTGCAGTGCAGTGATGATGACTTTTCTCTTCATTTAACTCATTGTTGTTCTCGAGTCTAGGGCGGCAGTGATATCCCCAGCTACTGCCTCAGACTCATTCAGTATTTCCCAGCTGCTGCTTCTAACTCTTCAGCATTTTTTCTTTTTTGCCTGGTATTACCGTCATTTGGCCAGATTAAACGTGTAACTGCCTGCCAGTTTTTTACACCACTGACAGGCACAGCTTACTCCCTTGTGGAATAGTTACTTAAAATTTTTTTTTTTTTTTTTAATGATTGCTGGTATTTACCTTCAGCCTGTCTTTTCATTGCTGACAGGCACAGCTTACCACTTGCTTTCGCCATTCTCCAGCCTATGCATTTAGCATTCTACCTTTACACAGACATTCCACTTTGGAGCAATATTTTATATTTTTTGTTCCTTTTCTGTTTTCTCTTAACTCTTCATAGAAACTGCAATTGTACTCCTCGCAAAGAATTCCTTTATTTTCAAACATTGTGTATTTTTACTACCTTATAAATTTATCTGTACTGGGGTTTACTACTATCTCTTTGTTCTTTCTTCTATTCTTTTCGCCTTCAACTTTTTTTTCTCTCTTCCCTTTCTTACTCTTCCTCGGTTTTCCTTATTCCTTTTCTCCTTTATCTCCTATTATGGCGTAGTTTGCAATGTCACAACCTCCCTCATTCTTGAATGAAGATGGAGAACCACTTATTCCTTGGAAAAGATGGGTGAATCTTTTTGAATCTTATTTAATTGCAATTGGGGGAGACAGATTTTCTTCTGTACGGAAACAGCATATTCTGTTGCATAATTTGGGTAAACATGCGAGAGAAATCTTTGATGTTCTCCCTGACACTGTAATTGTAGATGAAGGTGGAAGTGAGGATGCTCATGGAGATCCTCAACATGATGTCTATCAAAATACCCTTAAAATATTAGAAATCCAATTTGGAGAAAAAATTAATGTGGTCCTAGAACGCCATAAATTTTTCTCTAGATCACAAGGGAAGAGTGAAAAAGTAGTTAATCACATTGCAGTGTTAAGAGGGTTAGCTTCTACTTGTGAGTTCGGCACATTAACGGAATCTCTTATTAGAGATCAATTGGTGAGGTGTACTTCTGACAAGAAAATTCAAGAGAAATTATTAGCTGATGCTCCTGAATCAAAACAAGCTGTCGATATTGCAAAAAGCATAGAGCATACTGCATTTTGTATGAGTGAAATGAAAGATGCTGTTGAGGTCAAACAAATCAATGACAATGGTGTACTCAAGGTGTCAACTAAGGATGATAAGAACAGAGTTTCTTCAAACGTACATGTAAAACAGAGAACTGAAGTTTCAAAATTTAAATGTTTCCGTTGTGGTAATCCCAATCATTTGGCCAACAATGTAAGATGTCCAGCTAGGAATGTTACGTGCAGTAAATGCAACAAACGTGGTCATTTCTCTAAAGTTTGTAATGATTTAAGAAGAAATGTTACTCACATGGTTCACAGTGAGACAGTGTCAAATGAAGACATTATATTTCAAGTAGCAGACCCCAAGGAATTATCTAACAGTAACTACCCTAAATGCAAAATTCTCCTTGATGATGTTCCCTACATGGTATTTGCAGACTCATGTTCCCCCTATACTCTTATCAATGAAGCTACATTCATGGCCAACTCTGGTAGCAAGGATTATGAGATGTTGCCCCCTGATGTTAATCCAGGTGGTTACAACCACGATCCTATACCCTTGGTGGGCATGCTCGTTATGCAGATCAACTTCAAAGACAGAGCTACAGTGGGGAAAGTTTACAGAACAAGAAATGGGTCGAATTTATTAGGGTGGAAACACCAAAAAGATCTTGGGATAAAATTGGATCCCAATGCTTCAGAACCGGTGTATTTGGTTGAGAGATCCGATGTAGGGAAAGAAGTTTGTGAAGAATTTCCAGAAGTATTTTCAGACAATTTGGGTCTGCTGAAGGGTTTCTTACATAAAATCAAGTTGAAGAAACAACATAAACCAGCTGTCCACAAATCTAGATCTGTCCCCTTACTTATAAGAGACCCTCTCAGAAGAGAATTAGAGAGATTAGAAACTTGTGATGTGATTGAGAGAATTGAAAGCTCGGAGTGGTTAGCTCCCATAGTGGTCGCATCTAAGGAAGGAGGGAAAGGTATCCGCCTATGTGTGAATCTCAGGGATCTTAACTCCAACATTTGGGTGGATAGACACCCTCTTCCCAACATCAATGAGATGCTCAGTGTAATACAAGGTGCCAAATTTTTCAGCGTCCTAGATCTTTCCGCAGCGTACCATCAGGTAGCTCTCCACCCTGATTCTAAAGCCCTCACATCCTTCATAACACCCTTTGGAGCCTATCAATTTAGCAGAATGCCGTTCGGCCTGGCATCAGCCGCGGCAGTGTTCCAACGAATAATGCAACACATCTTGAAGGGTTTGGACAAAGTGTTGTGTTTCCAGGATGACATCCTGATATATGGTGAGTCAGAAACGGAACATAACAAGATCCTAAGAGAGGTTCTTTGTACACTAAGCAAGTCAGGATTCACTACTCATAGAGACAAATGTAAAATTGGTGTGAAGTCTGTAGTGTACCTGGGCCACACCATCTCTGGGGAAGGAATCAGACCTAAAACCAGCTTAGTGGATTCGGTCAAGCTTGCCCCAGCTCCCACTAACAAGGAGGAGCTTAAATCTTTTTTGGGCCTGGTAGAGTACACGTCTAAGTTCGTGGAAAATTTTGCGGGACATGTACACTCTCTAAGAGAATTGTTAAAAAAAAAAGGGTCCCCTTTTAATTGGAATTCCGAATGCCAAAGTGACTTCACTTATATCAAGCAAGCCATAGTGAAAGCTCCCATTTTAGGAATGTTCGATCCTAGTGCCAGGACAACTTTGACAACGGATGCAAGCATGAAAGGTCTAGGAGCTTCACTCACTCAAATGGTTAATGGTAAAGAGAGAATGATAGCTTTTGCATCCAGGTCATTGAAAGAGCATGAACGTAACTATTCCACGATCGAGAAAGAAGCTCTTGCTTGTTACTGGGCGATCAACCATTTCAAATTTTTCTTATGGGGAATTCCCTTTACTCTTCGTACTGACCACAAACCTCTACTTCCCATGTTCTCCACAAAAAGCATAGAAAGGGCCACTCCCCGTATCTCTAAATGGGTGTTAGGCTTACAAGGTTTTAATTATACCATGTGTTACGTGTCAGGTGACAAGAACCAAATTGCTGACTGTTTGTCGAGATTTCCCATTCCCAATGAGGATTCACAATTTAACCCTCCAGATGAAACCATCCTTGCAATTGACGTTCCAGCCATTAACAAGGAGGAATGGGAGAAAGGGTTACAAGAAGACACTTTCTTAATAGATCTAAAAAACATGATCTGCAAAGGATGGCCCAGAACTATTAAAGATCTTCCTGAGAATCTCAAGTCTTTCTGGGTAGTGAGGGATGAATTATCCATAATTGGGGATCAAATCTACAGAGGCAACAGAATTGTTCCACCCACTAACATGCAGGAACGCATCATAGAGGTGGCACATGAGGGTCATCCAGGAAGGAGTATGACCAAAAGTAAAATCAGGCTAAACTATTGGTTCCCCAACATGGACTACATGGTGGAAAGGATAGTAAAAGATTGAGTAGCCTGTGGGTCATGTGACAAATCCAAAGTCACTCGCAAAGCTCCCCTTAGTCCACTGTCTGTCCCTTCCAAACCTTGGGACAAACTGGGCATGGACATTATAGGTCCCTTAAACCTACTAAATGTTTCTCAAAGATTCATGTTCGTACTCATTGATTATCATTCACATTGGATCTCTACCAAAATGGTTTCCTCCATCACCACATCATCTCTTATTGAATTTCTGACGGATGCATTCTCTAAAGAAGGGATACCCAGTACCCTTGTCACAGACAACAGCGTTCAATTTACGTCAAATGAAATGACGCAGTTCTTGTCCAAATTAGCCATCTCACATGTAAAAACTCCTCTATATTGTCCTAAAGCTAATGGACTGGTGGAAAGGGCTAATAGAATGATAAAGAACACCATACAAATGGCTCTTACATCGCATGAACCCATAGAAGAAGCCATGAGACGTATGCTATGGTCTTATCACTCCTCTCCCAATGCCATTTCCGGGGTTTCCCCATTTGTGTCTCTGAAAGGGAGGAATCCTGGTTCTAAACTCACTCCCAATTGGCTAAATGGTGGAAGTCCCGTCTGGGTAGATAGGGAATCAGTCATGGAGTAAGTGGGTCGACATCAAGGTGATTACAATGCTAAATACGACCAGAAGTGGGGAATTACCAGTAAGGAATGGTTTGTAGGCCAATGGGTAGTTATCAAAAGACCCCAAGTAGGTCGTTCCAAAATATCGTCATTCTCCAAACCTCTAAGAATCCAACGTGTAAATAGTAATTCAGTAGTATTGGAAGATGGTAGCAGTTGGAGCATGGACAATATAGCTCGCTGCCCCAAAGTGTGTATTCCTATGTCTACTATGGAAGAGAGTCAGGATGACTCGTTCTCTAACAAGCAACAGCCTAAGGATGTCAGAACACGTCATCCACCACGGTGGCAAGAGGACTATGAAATGTGATACGATTTTTTCATTTACTGTCTGTTGATGGTTTTCATCTTTACAGCCTACTATAATGCAATTGTTCTCTTCCCTATTCAAAGGGAGGTGTGTTGTAATCTATGCCTGTATTCCACATGTTGTACTATCCCCTGCCAACCCCTCCCCTCTTTTCCCTCCACCCTTGGTACGTCCCTGCCTTAGAACGTTGAGAGTGAAGCTCACCTTAGAATGTTGGTGAGCGCGAGTTGCCAGCTGGTGCCTGAGGATCTTGGTTTAATAAACAGCGTCTTCACCATCCTGTGTCTGCTGTCTACTTCATAACAGGAATGAAGTAACCAAGGTTCTCCTTTACTCTGGGCTAGTAAAGTCAGCATTAGTAAAGGCAGAGCACGAGTTACATAAGGAAGGTATCAGACTAGTAAAGAGGGTAGAAATGTTAGAGCATAACAAGTATGAGATGCCACTCCTTACGAATCATGCTGGGTTGGGATTAAGGCAGGTAAGGTTGATCGATCCCTGCTGGGATACTAAGGAAGATCTCAAAATTACCATAAAATGCAAGGAAACAGAGAGAGGTAGAGAAGGTATATTGGCTGGAAATAGATATAGGGCTCTAGCATCCCCAGCATCTGAGGAAGATGGGTGCTTAAGTGAGATCGACTAGGAGTTAGGGTCGTCGCACAGCCTGGCCATTTTATCCTGGAACATAAATGGATATAATAGAATACTGAATCTGAAAACCTTTAAAGAAGCTATTGACAGCAACGAGATCGTGTGTTTGCAGGAGACCTGGCTGTGCGACAAATCTCTATCAATCGAAGGTTTGTCCAACAGACAAAAGTAGCGAGAAAGAAACATTTCGGTCGACCCTCAGGAGGGCAAATGACGTTGATCTCAACAAAAATTGCCAGGAAGGTATAACTCTTGAAGTAAAATGCTAATGGGCAATAGGTTGTAGAGTGTTGTTGTCGAACCCATACCCACGATACGAAGGTATTGTTATTTTAAATGTATATATACAGAAGGGGATGGAGAATGAATACAGGGCAGAATTGGAAAAACTTAAAGAAGATGTACAAATTTTACCCGACAATTACCAGAAGGATGTACTTTTTGTGCTGGGTGACTTCAATCATAAATTAGATCCTTGTAGGATTGACCCATGGTGTAAGGAGTTGTTGACTTCCTTCAAGATAAATGATGCCATCTTTCCAAGGGTGGATATATCAGCACAAGATATGGCTCTAAGGCAAATTTTGGGCTCAATGGGCTTAGTTTGCATGAATGGCACAATGGAGTCAGATCGACCAGCAAAGTGTACTTTTAAGATACGTCAGCAACCCTGTCCGATTGACTATGTGTTTCTACACGCATGGAACTTCAAATGAATCAAGAACTTTGAGGTGGTAAGAGTGGAGGGAAGTGACCACTACCCCCTGAAGACTGAACTATATGGAGTAAGGAAAAAACAAAGAGATACAGCTCTCCAGGTCCATATCGATTACCCAAGGCGTCTTACAACACGTATATCGGAGGAGCACATTGAAAAACTAGCCGCTGCCCAGCAGACCCAAACATTAGAAAATATCCTGAATACGAAGGATAATGGATGGTATGAAAATATAATCACCCAACTGGTGGAATGCCTAAGGGTTAAAATAAAACCTAGTAAATCAGGCAGTGCCAGGAAAAACAGAACCCAAAGCAAAGAGAAGACCTGGCTTGATGAAGAATGTCGCAAAGTAAAAGCAAGTATAAGATAAAGGGAAAGAAGACTTAGGGGAAATTATAATGTAGAATCATTCCACAACCTTCAGAAATTAAGGATAAAATATAAAATGATTATTAGAAATAAAAAAAGAACATACAAAGAGAGCTGCTGTGCGAAATTATTACCTGTAATAGAATCGAAAAGACTTGAAAGGCTTTTGGAAGGTGGTCCAAGAAAGCTCAGGCAAAATACTAGGGTCCTTGAATTGCGTGGTACCAGAAGATGATTGTGTAAGGAATTTGGGGGAAATATATGGAAATTGGCCAGTAAAAGAGAGATTGAGATCTATATTGTGGCCAGGTGTGAGGAGGAGATTAAGGAACACTTCACTCCTAGTAATATTAAAAAATGTATATATCTAACCTAACCCTGACTCGAGCTGCTGGCCCAGACAACCTTCCTGCAGTGATCATATAAACCAGGCCAGAGTGGTAGGCAGAATTCTTTAAAAAAATGTTCCTGGGGATACTTAACACAGGTCATATACCAGAAAACTGGAGAGGAGCAATCATAAGACCCATCCACAAACGAGGAGATACAAAAGCCCCGAAAGAACTATAGATTAATTAACCTACTGGACATAGGAGAAAAAGTATTTGCCAAAATAATCTTGGGAAGACTCAAGGACTGGGCAGATGCGAATCAGGTTGTGCCCCTGGAACAGGGGGGGTTTAAGGAGGGGCACTCTATAGTCGACCACTGCTTTGCGTTCTGGTCCATTGCGCGGAAGTCTATTGAGCAGAGGGGAAGTTTGTTCTGCTGCTTTGTGGACTTCCGCGCAGCATTTGATCTAGTGGACTCTGTGGGAGACGCTGATTGGATACAACATCCCAAGGGATCTGCTAAGGTTAATACAAGCATTACACACCTATAATTGGGCGCAGATAATTTTGGACATAGAGGGGTACCTATCGCAGAAAATCCCAATTGGAAATGGGTTAAGACAGGGGTGCGTACTGGCCCCCCTACTTTTCTCTATATTCATAGCAGACTTACCCTCAGTCTTAGGCACTGTAAGGGGGGCCAGCCCAAAGTTAAACGGAAAACATATTTCATGTCTATTATATGCAGACGACCTCGTAATAATAGACCAAACTGAGATCGGCCTGCAAAGAAAGATGAATATGTTTAACGAATACTGCAGTCTTAAAAAACTTGTAGTAAATATGGATAAGACAGAGGTACTAAGCTTTGGAAGAAAGAAAATAAGGTTCAACTGGTTTTTGGGCTCCACGAAGTTGGAAAAGGTAGACGAATATAGGTACCTGGGGATGTGGTTTGAGAAAAATCTGAATTGGCACACCCATCTAGATGCATTAAAACTGAGGGCATCAGCTTCGGTTAGTGGTCTAAAACAATGTAATGGAGTCTATGGTGAAAAGTCGGACGGACTGGTTTTAAAAGCTTATACAGCCATGGTACCACCACAATTCCTATTCGGAGCCGAATTGCTATATCTGAGTGGTAAAAACAGATGGGATGCCGAAGAGGGAAAATGTCTGAAAAACGTACTATCATTGCCCAAGTCCTCAATGGTCCAGGCAGTGAGATTAGAAACAGGAATGGCATCATAGGGAATAACGGCATGCATGGCGCTATTAAGATTCTGGCAGTGCCAGGGCGGGAGAGAAGAACATAAAATCTTGCAGTGGTGTAGAAACGCGATATTGAAGAGCGAGCTAACATGGGCAAAAGGGATAAGAGAAACTATTACTAAAGCTTGTAGAATTATGAGGTTCAAGCTGTGCCCCCTGACTTTACAAATTGAGGTTGATAAGAGGGAACTCAGGTCCCTGGGGAGAGACATTTCTCGAGCCCAGGACCAAGACTATCTCTTGGGAAAAAAATCTGTATGTTTTATGGCTAACTCGTAGCAAAATGAACAACATTTCCCTTATATTGATAGATTACCCTGTCGTCGGATAAGAAGAGAATTACTAAGGTTAAGAATTGGTGTTAACCCTTGCTATGCTAACAACGGGGTAAAAAGAGCAATGATTGATAGTAAGGGGAAACGTGTTTGTATCTTGGGAACAACGTGTGATATTTTACATATTTTATTGGATTGTCAGAAGGTTTTTGATATACGGAAAGAGATTTTACGCCCAATTTTTAAAAAGTATGGTATTAAAAATAGGGTACAAGCAGTAGATCTTCTAACTGAAATGAGTAATTTAGATATAGCTTGGGCTATGGGGAAGTCATCCAAAAAGTTAAAGAAACCCTTAAATGTGAATAGAACTGAAATTCTTGTTTTAAAACTATCATATGACATAGAGTACGTTACACGGAATGATGGAAGGATCAATGAATTTTTAATGTATGAATTTTATGATAAATTGTATTCAGGAAATTTGATTTTAGGAGTTGTATTTATGGAGATTTTAAATGTTTAAGGACTATCTAGTCCAAATAAACTTTGTTTTGAACTGAAAAATATTTTATTGTTCATTATTAGTGTAATGAAAACACGTCAAAAACAAAGAAACACCCATACTTTCGAGAAGCTCCTGCTTTATTGATTAGCAAAGATCAAGCTTGAGACACATAGCCGTTTCTGAGATAAATCCCCATCTGAAGAGGGACTGTAATAAGTTCTGAAGTTGTTGTTTGAAGAGACCTTTGTAATTGATGGGATCACTTTGAAGAAGTCACTGGATTTAATTAAAGTCTCTGTGAAACTGGAGATGTAGAAACAACAATGTTTTATCATTCACTTTCCGTCTAAATCAGGGATTCTTTACCTAATTACAGTAATGGATGTCCATCCGCTGGTCAGTTACTATCATAGACCTATTTATTTTGAAAGCATACATGGGTGTATGGCCCCCTAATCTGGCACAGTGGACCTAGTAAATGCATAATTTGCCTTTGTGAGAAAATCCCTCTTTTTGCATGCTCACCCCCATTTTATGGGGACTGATGGTATAGGTTTTGCACTCTGGGCACTGCTCTCCTGGCCCCAGTGTATGTGCCCTGGTCCCTAAAATATGACAGAAATGGTTCACTTTAAAGTATTTAACTATCCATTAAGGCCATAGTATATGGTGTAGGTAAATACTACAATAGCTTGGAAAAGTTGATATCTTGGGAGTGGGCATTGGCCACCATCCGACGCCTGCATTACTTCCCCAGTGTGGCCAATGGCTAACACTGCAGAGGCTTTAAAAGGAACCTCCGGTGCTTGCACCTGAGTTGTACTTTTTTCAAACCACAGGGTGGGGGCAAAGCAATATCACTTTTGCTTCAGCCCCAATCCCTTGTCATGCCCATTTGTGATGTCAGCATGCTGTGAGGTGCGCTGACATTACAAACCCCCATAGGAGAGTAGGAATAAGCAGGTGAGTGCTCTATCCCCATGTCTGGTGGAGTTTTTATGGAGCAGGATGTCTTCCCACATTTGAGGAAGGCACTGTTGGAAAGGGTGATATCTCCTTCAAATAACTTCCTGGTCATGGATCGCAGTTGCACCGCGATGCACAAGCAGGAAGCCACTAAACACCAGAGATTTTTAGTATTTCTGGTGCTGGTGGCCCCACGGGCATTGGGCTGACCCCCCTCGGGAGCAATATATATATTTTTTAAATATATATTTTCCCTTTGGGCCATCATTGCAATCCCACTGGGGAAAACAAAACAGAGGTCAAACATTGGGGAGGGCGTTGGCCCTCCAGAGACACAGCCTAAACCTCGCTCGTGACAATATATTTTCCTGAAATATGATGCCCCCCTGGATGGCATGAATGCACTCCCCTCCAGGGGAAAAATTGGCAATTATATGTAGTGGCGGACGGCCCTCCTAACAAGAGAGAAAGGAAGGTACCCCCTAAGTACTTCTAGGTCCAAGAGGAGGGGGAAACAAAAAAGGCTATAGGGAACCTATTAAAATAAAAGTAATGTATGTCAGTTTAGAGGTTCCCTATAGCCTTTTTTGGACGGCCCTCCTAAGACACAGGCTGAAACACCTTGGGGCAATAATAGTTTTGAAAATTGTGTTTTCTCGGGGTGCGATCTCACTCCCAAGGAGGGTGCAATCACAAACCCAGGGAGGGTGAAATTGCATCCTCCAGGGAAAAACAAAATGTTCCTAATCCAATGTACCACCAGGGAGTCTGTGGGCCCATGTAATGAGCATGGTTTTAGTGTTGATTTCCCTGATATTATCAGAAACATTATCTGCAGGCTTGCCTGTAGCAAGCACAAACATGCAGGCCCAAATTTTTTTGTTTTTACTTTCCAGAACAAAACTTGTTTTGCAGTGGAAAAGTTGCCTAAAAGTAATGCAAAGCCGTTATTTTACACTACTTAGCATCAAGGCGATGTTACATGAGTGATACATTGGCTTTCCCAAGAAACCACTGATGCTTTTTGTTGCAAAATGCTCCTAAACTCAGTATCTGGTGTACATTTCAGAAATTCATAGGCTTCACAATGAAAAACTATTGTAAAGTGCATCTTAGTTGGCGGCTTTGGGTACCTTGGGTTCTTTGAGAACCTCCAAACTCTGTATATCTCCTTGACCAGAATGATCTAGTGGCCGAAATGTACATTGCTTTTGTAAATCACACATCGTGACAAGAAGTTACAGATGAAAACATTGTCACCATTGACTGTTTTTTCCCTACTCATTTCCATTATTTTATTTATTTCAACAGTTAATTTCTTTGGGAAATCTTTGAGCGATCTGCACTAATGACCCCTTGCTAAGTTCAAAATTTCCAGCATCATCCATGGGTTCTAAACCTCTTCCCACCACTAACTGGCAATAAGTGGAAACCACAAAAATTAGAAAAAATGGGATATGTCTTAAAAAACATGCCAAAACTGTGGTCAATAAAATGTTTTTCGATACATCTTTGCTTCTTCCTGAAAGCTACGAAGATGGTAATTTTAGCAAATCTTTCGCTGATGACATTTTAGGAACAAAACAGACACTTTCTTGCCCAGAACTTTTTTCCCACCAAATATCTAACTCAGCAAATCTTTTGCTGATGGCATTTTAGGAACAAAACAGATACTTTCTTGCACAGAACTTTTTTCCCACCAAAAATCTAATTCAGCTATTTTTTGGGTGTGTTCTTGGTCCCCTCCAGGGAAATACACAAACCATGGGTATCTTTAGAATCCCCATGATAACAGAAAAAAAGGACACAAATAGATAAATGTCATCTGTGGACTGCAGCACATGCTGTGCCATACATTAGACTGGCAGAGAAAACATGTCTTCAGCCATACTTATGTAGCTTGACTCCTGCAACTTTTAAATCTGTAAGCAAACTGATCAAAATAACCTTTTTTGATAGGAAAGAACTCTACTTTTGAATATTAAATAAGCCACCCGTAACAAAGCCTCTTCAGTCACAAGGTAGGGTGCCTAGTATTTAAAAATAATACATGTCAGAGTTTAGTGTTTGAAAGTAGCTACAGCTACTAGCCTCAAAAAGCTATTTTTACTGTGAGGAGTGTTAACTGTTCCCATTGGGTTCAGATAAAATGATAATTTTACTATCTTTGGTTTGGGACAAGTTATTAGAATAATTCCATTTCTATTTCTTATGTTCAATTCACTGATGAAGTTGGATTTTTAATAAGCTTTTTAGGAAACGTAACTTTTAAAAAGGTATGTCTGCTTGAACCAACAGTGAGCTAACTTGAATTAGCTTGCCAGCAGGTGGGCCCTGTCAGTGCTTCCCCTTAATGAGGTGTGAACATTTCCCACAGAGCAGAAACAATGTCTTAGGCCTTTTGTTAAGAAGACCTGGGTATGATATGTAAGCCTTCTCAGCTCAGGAAGGGCAGCTGTGTAGGATTCAGGCACTTCGTTAACTTGAAAAGGACCAGCGTGAGGCCTATTGATTCACAGTAAAGTGCATAGGGATACTTAGAGAAGAAAAGCCATTGTTCCCTGGGTCATCTGTAGCCAACTTAGCACCAGCTCTTCATAAGGGGGAGGTGGTCGCAGAACCAGTTTGCTATAGTTGAGCAGGAGAGGCCTGCTCATCTCCCTAAACATACCCCTGGTTAGAACATCAGAAGCTTCCAAGGGCAGAACAGTGTTCACATGTTGGAAGTGCTGCAATAGCGGGAAGGGTTGCACTTGGGATTTCTTTTCACAGTGGTGAGGGAGACCCTAGAAGTCACCTCCACCAATTGGCTAGGGAATATTCAAAAGTTATACCTCACTCACAGCTCATCAGAACACATGCGGAAGACCAGAGAAGGATTTGACCTGCTGCTAGTGGCCTGTTTGGAGGCCTAAAGTACTAGATCTGTTCCCACTTGTACCCAGGACTGAGAAGTAGACTCCAAGGCTCAGTTGGCTAACCTCTTGTATGGCTATAGGGAGACAACAAGCTGCAAGAGACCTTTTTTCTGAAGTGATCAGCTGAAGAGTAACAACTGGACCAGGACTAGACTCTGTTGGTGGCCTCTTCTGGAGTGAGCCCTGGCCATTAGGTACTGTCCCTGAGGTCCTGAGAACCTTAGTAGTGGCCATGAGGAGCTGCTCCATAAAGTCTGAAAACTTGAACATTTTTGTACTTCCATAACCTCCATAGCTTCCTCGGCTCCTCACTGCTAAGGTGTCTGACCTCAAGAGTACTTCATCAGATACAGCTTCCAGGTTTTCCCTGATGGAGGATCTATGGAGTAGTTAATCTGTCCACCAGGCTGACAGTATACAACCCATTGCTCTTAGATTTTGGCCTTACTGTCTGTCGTCCCTCATGACAGAGTTGTTTCCATCAGCTGACCCTCATAACTACGACATCAGTTGATACTCCTTCAATGCCTATATAGCAGTAATACGTTTCGCTGATTTAAACTTGTACACCATCACAGTAGGACAGACAGAACAGTGCGATGGAGTACTTTAAGATCTGCCAAGTGAACATTTGGCATATGCTTCCATCAAAATGACAGACAAGTCAGTCAACCTTCCCAATGCGAATGTCATTATGACTGAATCTCATCACTTAAAGCCATTCAGCTGCTCCAAGCAATATAAAAGGCAGGCTTTTACCCAGATTGCTCTTTTCTTTCACAACTGAGGACAAGCTAGGTGTAGCAGAAGGAACTCTATTTCACTTTGTTGTTTTGCTATCATGTTAGTATTCTTTAGACCCCAAAGATTTTCTGAGAGCGAACTGACCATTATAGTCAATGAGATTTTGAAGGAAGAGTCATATTTATTTGATGCCCTAGCCTATACCTTAACTCTGATTCAGAGAAGGCAAATGTGGGACAGAATAGTATATTAGGTATGTGACTACCAACAAGCACTTAAAGGATGACAAAAGAAAATGGTGAAATCACTTGTGGCCTTTCCATCATGAGCCCTAGAAGCAAAGGTTTGTTCCCTTGCTTCTAGGGTTCATAGAGAAGCAAAAGCAGTGGGTGGTTCTCCCATGCCACTCAGTCTCATGCCCTGTGAGGAGAAGGTGCTGTCAATATTCCACACTGAAGGCCTTAGTGGAATTGCTGGTGGAGTGGAGACTTGTGAGTATTTTATAAATGTTAAAATATATTTTTTAAAGTTGAGATCTTATGTGTGTGATATTTTTCTGAAACCTCATTACATTATACTTTACCTAGTACTCATTGTTTGATTATATGATGGCCAAAATTGAACTGTTAAATAATCTCATAGGTATTAGACAATGTGCCCACAAACATTTGTTATGTGTAGTTATAAACTATTCCTTTAATGTTTTATAAATTGTTTATTTTTGTGTTTTTGCTTATGAAGCAGAGTGCTTTAGTGTACCTCAGTGTTGGCCATTTCACATTCGTAGGTAGTCAATCATGTGCATTGAATTGTCATATGCAATTTGCACTGTTAATATACTCCTTGGGCCATATGTATCAAAAAGAGTTTTGCGATTCTCAAATTGCGTTTTTAGCGAATCGCAATTAGAGAATCGCAAAATGCAATGTATGTAGGATTTGCTAAACATTTTGCGAATCCTACATATTCCTTATTTGCGAATCGCAAATTGAGATTCGCAAACAAGGAATACCTTCCTATTCATTCCTATGGGCTAGGAGGCCCATAGGAATGAATGGGAAGACATTCTCAAATTGCGATTACCAATTAGAGAATCGCAAATTGAGAATGCAATTTCAAGGTTGCAAGGGTGCCAAAAGGACACCCTGTTGCACCCCTGAAATATGCATGTGTGCACATTTTGCGCACATATGGCACTTTTAAAAAATCTAAAAAGTGCTTTTTTAAAGAAAATCGCAAATTACCACCAACTTGAAGTTGGTGGTAATTTGCAATTCCTTAAGGCAATTCCTTAAGGCCAAATAGCAAATTTCTGGTGCTTCCAGAATTGCATTTAAGGAATCGCAATTTGCAATTCCTTAATTGCATTCGCAAAATAGAGAATCGTAAATTTTGCGATTCTCTATTTTGCAATGGCCTTTTGGGATGATACATCCCAAAAGGCTTTTTCCCATTCGCAAACAGGCAGATTCTGAGAATCTGCCCGTTTGCAAACGGGAAAATGGCTTGATACATATGGCCCCTTATCTTTTATTTGATTACTAGAATTTTACATATACATATACATAAGGTGTTGCTTATCAGCAATATACAAACATTTGTTATCCTGTGAATTAAAAATGAAATGTTCTTTCATTTATGGGCCGTCTTAGATCGGACCCATCATCTGAAACCCTCATCTGATATTCAAAAGTAGAAACTTTTTTAGAACAGCTTCACATTAAGACTCAAAGTAATGCTTGGCCGGGACCCCGAGAGACTTACGATTGGACTTATCATGGTCCCGTGCTTTGTGGACTGATGGTGCGTTTAACTACCAGTGATACTGGTGTTGATGTTTTCAACTAAAAATAAGCATCACTAAACGGATCAGGACTTTTTAGAGTAATTAAAAAAGACTCCAGTGGCTAAACAATTTTTCCATTGAGATGCTTTGGTCTAACTAGTTACGCGACCCCCAGCGACATCTATCTAGGAGGAGTCGGGAGTATATTAAGAGTGATTTAAATAATGTTTGTTGACATAATAAGAGCGATAGGAAAATAACCTTCCCCTTTTTGCCTTGCATGTCAACTTAGACTACCTCTGAGTGGATCACCTAGAGTAAACGGTGGACACAAAGAATAATTGTTTTGGGTATTGGCAACGTCAGTTGTGCGTAGTTTATAACATATTTTTTGATATTTTTGTTTCACAGGTTTTTTTTATGTTTTTTTATGTTTTGAATCATTTATTGTTTTTTGACTAGGTGCCATTGTATATACATGTGTGTTTGTATTTATGAAATCAGATGTGTTTAAAAAAACTGTGAGAGGGTAATTAAAGGTGCTCTACTCAAAAATAAAAATATGATATTAATCCCTCCCTACCAATCTCTGTTTATATAGATATTGGTCTGAAGATATAACACACCTATACAAGTGAAGTAAGCCTTGAGGAAGCCCAGGAGGGCGTAACGCGCGTCGGCTGCCGTTGTTATAAGAAATAAAAAGTGATTTTGGAATAGTTCTTCAGCTGTGGATCATTTACTGTGGACTGTGTATATGGAATTTGACCTATGAACCTGGATGTTCTTGTAGACAGTGCACAACGCACCAAGGAATAGAGTAACTATATTTTGGTGTGCTCTGGTGTCCTTGTTATAATTATGCTTGGCATCTGCCTGTGTTTCAGGCAAACTCTCCCTCAATCAATTAATCTAATTAAATTTGATTCACAAAACCCTACATACTTTATTGCCAGTGTTTATTCTTACGTATTAATTATGTGATCCTCTCTTTATGTGTAAACAAAACATTATTACCCTTTCCTTGTGTTAAACTGTTAATAACACATAGAGGTGGAGGCATGTTAAATACATTTTCCAGCTCTGTGATCACTAAAGCACAGTTCTAATTGCTAGTTTTCTCATAATGTGGTTGGTTAGAGCATAATTAGCAGATCACAAGAAATGGACAAACTCAGGTTTTACTCCCATGTTAATGTGATGTGTAGGCCTGTAAGGAATTGGGTTATAGGTTGAAAGGTGTGGAAGCCCCCGGCCGGACTGGGAACTGAAAGCAGCCCTGGCAAATTTTGCCCGACCAGCCCCCGTCGGGCGCGTAGCGAGCAAGCGCAGCAAGCAAGCCCGACCGCTACTAGGGGGTTTTGGGGGGGTTCTCCCCCCAAGAAAATTTTGGAAAAAGACAGACCAAAATGGTGAATTTTACAGCACATTTTTCATTACATATTCAATTGTATCAACTTTCAAAGCACAGTAAATAGTAGATGATGACCTTAAAGAACACCAGGTTACCCACCCAGTCATATGTACCCATAGACATTCTTTCAGAGAGCACCAAAAATAGACACAAGTAGTAAATCAGAGAGAACAAAGTAAAAGTGAGACCATCCCCCACATGGTGTGTAGCGAGCAAGCGCAGTGAGCAACCACTACTAGGGGAGTTTGGGGGTTGTACCCCCAAGAAAAATTTGGAGACAGAAAGGCCAAAACAAAGCATTTTTCAACACATTTTTCATTACATATTAGATTGTATTAACTTTTAAAGCATAGTAAATGATTACCTTATGGAGCACCAGGATACCCAGTCATAAATCACAGACATTCCTACAGAGAACACAAAAAAATGAAACGTCGAGCACGAAACATGAATTTAAATATAACCAATTTATTCTTCATATAAAATAGCATAAAGACATTTAAAAACGCACTTAACTTCAAACAATTGTGCAAAGGTTCAGAGTAAAAAGTGTACAAGACAATGTGCAAACATTAAATGGATTTTATATCCTGAGTTTTGTAAACAGTGCTAAAATAAAGCATCTTATGTAAAGTGCAACAGTGCACAACATTATGATTGTGGGCATTTTGACATTGTAAACAGTTAACATGACCTGCCTGCAGCAAATCCTTAATATGAAATACTGTAAAAACATAATAACGTACTTCTTCTCAAACAAGTGATATATTCAATTGCACTTTGCATTAATTTGTGTCAAGAGGGTGTTTCACGGATGAGATGTGGGAGCAAGTCCCCAAGCAACCACCCATGGGTTTTGATGTAAAGCCCTACCTACTAACAAAGGTAGACCTAGATTTAAGACAAAAGCTGACGCCTTCTTGAGGTTTTCCAAGAATGCATGTATGCTCTACAGTACAGCATAAATACAGTACAGTAAACCTTTTAAAGTTTGCCTAAGCATAGGATTTTGTAGTGGATGGATATTAATTGTTGTTTCAGTGCAAAACCTATGCTAGACATAATGCTCACAGCCTTTCACTATGGTACAAAGGTGTGTGCGTGGTGCAAAGCAGGCTCAAAGAGAGCAAACGCAAGGAGGTCAACTCTGGTTATTGCACTGCGTTGTTTGATATTTATAAATGGCCCTCAAAATGTTGACGGTAACGTGCAAAAGTCAAATGCTTTTCAGGTCCAGAGTGCAACCGTCAAAGAAAATATTTTATTAGAAGTGCTCAGCTTAGAAATTTGGTAACTTGAGCTCACATTTTAAAGTGTTAACATCCCTTGCATCAATTTGCTTTTGGAGGCAAAAAGATCAATGATTTTCTCATTGCTTATTCGCATTAAAGCATCTTTTTCCATAGACATAAGCATAAAGGCTTCCAAACGTGACTGAGAGAGAGAATTACGCAGCCTATTCAAGATGTACTTGAGCTTAGAAAAAGATCTTTCACAAGCCACCTGAGAGGAGGAAAGAGTCAATGCCAACTTATAGGCATTAAAGAGAGAAGAGTAGGCTTTACTGTACAGGTTATAACGCAATAATAAACTATAGCAGCAAGCAATACAGTCCTTGCAAGTCTTACACTTATACTTTTTTTGCCCAACATTAGCGTACTGTACTATCTCATCCTCAAAGTTGAGATAATGGGTGTCTAAGTCTTGCTCATCTTCAACTTCTTGGATGATACTGTACTCTTCCTCAATACTGAGTTTTAGTCTGCTCCACTTAGATGCAAAATTAAGCAACTCATGCTGCAGTTTTTCAACAGATGCTTCCGGATCAAATCTAGTTTACAAGCCACTTAGTCGTTGAAGAGCATTTTGGGGAAAGTTCTGGAGGATGTCTTCAAAGTTTCTGGGGTCCAGGCATGCCAAATCTGCAAACAACTGGCCATGAGTTGTGAATCGACTTTGCAGGCTGGTAACTACTTTGTCCATTGCAGCATTATAAACTTCTATCCTGTATTTATCAGTAGCTGACCTGATGGGTTCATCAGTCGCAGTTTCGCCAGGCATCATCTTCTTCCTGCGTACTCGAACCTCTAGGAAGTCAACTTGAATCAAAATTTCGCTGTCACACTGAACCAATTTTTCTTTTGCCCAATTGATGAATGTATTTGTAGCATCCATTATGCTGCTGAAATCCCGACCCTGTTGCTGTAGGGAGTCAATGGTTTTAGTCACCATTCGATATGCCTGCAGTACGTCAAGACCTTGTGTTTGCAAGTACAGAGATAAAGGAGTGGTATTTTGAAAAATAAACAGATACATCTGTGCAGTCAAAATGGTGTCAAATGTAACTAGTGACTTTAGAAATGAAATGGCTTTGTATCTGATCTCATCATTGAAGTTATCTGATGTGGATATCTCTTCCATAGTTTGAAGAACCTCAATGTACACATATTTGCTTGGGTCATTGTATAGACCAAAGATTTTTTTGAGTGCTACATCTTTGGCCCACCATCTTGTTTCTCCAATTATAGAGATGGACCGAAACCATGCTTCAATACTTTTGTCTCGCCACACGTTCATTCGAAGGTATGAATCTCTGAGAAATACGGCACAAGAATTTAACAGCCCAAACAGTGATACTGCAGATACAGAGGTTGTAGTGACATCAGTTATAACAAGGTTAAGTACATGCACGTAGCACCACACATGAATCTGATCATGTGCTTTTTTACTCAGCCATGCTGTGAATCCATTATACTGTCCTTGCATATTGGAGGCTCCATCTGTTGAGTTACCAACACAATTTGCAACGCTAATGTTCATGGATTCAAGTGCAGTGCAAACTAGCTCACACAATGCCTTTCCAGTTGTCATTGTGCAATTAACAACAGACACAAGACGTTCGTGGACAACATCGGTCACAATCTGACTATAATAGAGCACTGGTCTACAACATTTATGTCCTGTGTTGTATCCAGCTGTATTGAGAACATTTCGGCTTCCCTGATTTCTTCAGCAATACCCTCTTTTATTAATGAGGAAATAATATCTATGAGAGAGATTACAGTTGTTTTTTAAATCAGGGTAACCAAATTGCCACGCCCTTTACCACTCTTTGCAACCTCATGATGTTTTTTACTCTTTTTAATGACATCCTCAAGATGGCTTTTCAATAATGGATCAAATTTTTTAAGATACTGAAGAAGTTCCCAAAAATTTCCATGATCCAATGTTTCATCTTCTAAGGTGTAGCTAGCTTCTGTAGTTGCTCGATAGCTCAGGCCTCTTTTGCCAATCAGTTTTATTGTTTCCACTACTCTTTCTAAAATGGCACGTTTTCACTTGACTTCCTCTTGTTTTGCAGTTGTGTGCTTTTTAAAAAGATGGCTACATATATCTATGTTTCTTGATCGCATCATGAAGGATTCCGAAGTACTGTGATGAAGGATGCTGTCTTCGTGCTCATCGATTCTTTGATACAAATGCCTTTCATCAGAACAGCCATCAATGAAAGCACTTCTATCTGTCTGTTTGCTAAAAGCTAAACATACCACACAGAAAAAGGTTTCGGCTTTGTGTGAATAAGTCAACCACTGCCTTGGTTTCCCATTTTTTTGCTGATATAATCTTTTAGCATTCCAACGTAGACCATCAGGTTGACAGGGATGAAACTTAAAAAAGGCATTCAAATTTTCAGATGTTGGTCTCAAAAACCATTGGTCCTCCGCTGGATCAATCAAAGTCACATCAGCATATGCTGATTTCTCAACTATGGGGTCTTCTTGACACTTCTCTTTGGAATCTTCCCCACTTTCTATTTCAATGTCACCTTTTAAACACTTGGGAGCTGCCTCCTTTACTGTGGAATCACTACACATTTCAGTCCTTTGGCCTTCAGCAGTTTGTTCAACAGCTTCACTTCTGAAGCTGGTAGACGTGATGTCACCTTCGAGAGAAACCACCTCTTTTTTGGGTCTAAAAATATCAGTCACTTTTTGGTAGTGGCTTGCTTCTTTCTCTTGCATTTTTTTCTTCTTTTCACGTTCTTTCTCAGCTCCTCCTTTCTTGTGCAATTTCCTCTTTCCAAAAGCTGCATGAGTTAAAGTCACATCAGCACATGCTGATTTCTCAACTACAGGGTCCTCTTGACACTTCTCTTCGGATTCGGAATCTACATCACTTTCTAATTCAATGTAACCTTCTGTATACTTGGGAGCTGCCTCAGTTACAGTACCTTCACTGCTTATTTCAGTTCTTTGGCCTTCTGCAGTCTGTTCAGCATGTTCAGTACTGAGGCTGGTGGACGTGCTGCCGCCTTCGAAAGAAATCAAATCTTTTTTGGGAGTAAAAATATCAGTCACTTTTTGGTTGTGGCTTGCTCCTTTCTCTTCCATTTTTTTCTTTTTTCACGTTCTTTCTCAGCTCCTCCTGATTTTCTCTTCCCAGCACCTTTGATATCCATAGTGAAAATCTAAAATGATAGACAAGAGGGTTTTCAAAGCTGATGCAAACTGATAACAAATTTGAAACAAGACATCCCACACCTAATGCATGGGGCTTGGTTATATGGTATACAGAAACTGTTGTGTCACATGTGCGTAGAGCATGCTTTGCACAATTTCATTTCCTAAACAGGGAATCCCACAGATTCAGGCAGCTATAACGTGGTAAAGATAGGATCACCCATTCTCTTGCAGACACATGTTATGAATTTCAAACATGTAAATAATTCCAACTCAAGAATTCTCAATTATTGGCTCTCTTTCAGTCATGCATGTTTTCATTGGCAAGTATTATCATGAACACTATAATTACTTTTTTGGGTGTCATCATTAATAATGATGTCAGTGCCTTCTGTTTGCTTCTTTCTATCAGTCTATTTGTATATGCCTGGGGTCCACAAAAGTATCAACATAGCCTGAAATTATTTTTCTGAGCGCTTCTCAGAATTTGTTGAGAGACTGCACATGGTTGTGTGAGATCGCATGGGAGTGGTGGTGTCCAAGACAGAGTAAGAGGCTTCTCTCCAGTGCAGTTTAAGAAATAGCATAGTCATGTTTCACGAATAGACTGCACAATGTTGAGTGATCATAACTCTTCAAGAGAGTGTTTGCCAAGACAGACTCAGAGAAACTCTATAGAAGCTAAAATCGCAACAGAAGGAGAAACTGCTTCATTGAACAGAGTCAGACTGAGGCATGGTGTGAAACACGCAACTGAAGAAGAGACCACTCCCTAGGACATGCTCAGAGATAGCACAGTACAGAGTGAAATCACAACCTACAGATTACTCCCTGGGTAGGTGTAAAAGAGTGAAATTGCATACATTGCTGCCCTTCGGGCCACTCTTGTCTTTTCAACAAAAAGTGCTATGCGGTTTAGGCTTTTTTTTTTTAAGACTGTTTCAACGTCATAACTTAACAGCATAAAAACTACATTCTGATATTCTTTTTTGTATTTTCAATAAATTGTCACTCGCGTTGTCACACATTAAGCACTGACATCTGATGTCACACATGAGCACACAGGCCACTGAGGCCAGAAACTGTGGAAATGTCACACATAAGCACCTAGGCACTGACCCAGGCCTGGTCACACCAGGCCAGAAAGCACGGAAACGTCACACATAAGCACCCAGGCCAGTAAGCATGGAAATGTCACACATGAGCCTCCAGGTCACTGAGGCCAGAAACTATGGAAATAGCACACATAAGCACCCAGGCCAGAAAGCATGGAAACGTCACACATAAGCACCCAGGCTGCCAGAAGGCATGGAAATGTCTCACATGCCACCCTAGCCAGAAACCATGAAAAATTCACACAAAGGCACCCAGGCAAGTGGCACTGGAACACTTTTCAGAGTATGGGTGCTGCCATCAATGTTGCCTGTACATCACTGAAGTCATGGGATTGTGAAAAATTCAAGAATCACACAAAGAACAAGGGTAGCAATTCAGCCTTGCCTATTCGGGGACATATAAAACTTAAAAGTATACGCCAAACCATTTAAATACACTGCACTCTGCATACTGCACCCTGCCTTATGGAAAGGGCTTGCGCTAGTGGTGACATCCTGGTGACAAATGTAGTAAAAGGGAATATTTTTAGGCCTGGCAAAAGGTTCCTTTTGCCAGGTCGAAATGGCAGTTATACAACTGCACAGGCAGACTGCAATGACAGGCCCTGGCCTTGACACGTTTAAATAGGCTACTTACGTGGGTGGCACAATAAGTGTTGCAGGCCTCTAGCAGCATTTAATTTACAGTCCCTGGGTACATGTAGAACCACATTTCTAGGGACTTACAAGTAAATTAAATTTGCCAATTCAGTGTAAGCCAATTTTACCATGTTTACAGGAAAGAGCGCAAGCACTTTAGCACTGGTTAGCGGTGGTAAAGTGCACTGAGCCCTAAGAGCCAACAAAAATGGCCTTTTTTGATATACTTATCTAACCATGTCTCAGCAGTGAGTATGAACAATATGTATCTAAAAACACTTCACACGGAAGGCATGTGGAAGACTAGTGCTACAGCTCACCATCCTTGAAGAGCATGTCCCCATGAAGTCCCAGTATCATTTTGAATGTTTAACACAGGAGAGAGTTTACGGATGCATATTCTTTAAAGTTCTTTTAAAGTATTCTGAGTGTTACGTGAAGCAGATTAGCAGATACGTATGTCCATTTACTTTGAGGAGTTAATAATTGGCATATCCCACTGCCATTGTATCAGCAGCAAATAGTTACAGACCCTACCACCAACCATTTAGCCCAACCGTGAACATGAAGCATAGGTTGTCCTCAAGGGCACTTTTGTGACAATTCACTTGTGTGACAACTTGTAGGACACTTTCTGACAGGCATGTGCTTTACATGTGCATCGCATGTGCGCAGCCTTTTGAATCTCAAAAGAACCTGGAGGGGACTACGGGAGAGTAATCCCAATTAAATGGATGGATATATGGATGGATGGCTGGATGGATGAATGAATGGATAGATGGATGGATGAGCTTTGATGAGAGGACAAAGATGTCTGCGAAGGACATTGTAAGAGTTAGGCCGGACAGCTTTATCACAGTATATCTAAGATAAGCTCTCGCAGGTTCAAAATAGAAACAGTGCACCATCATATATTATAATCGCACGGCCTATGCACTCATTGTGTTAATGCATTCAATTAAAAAATATGGGTTTACAATCCGGCATATCTGTTCCGTCTCCCACCCGTACAAAGCCGAATAGAAGCGTAGTAGCCATCTCCACTTCTTGTTAGGGCAGACACAATGCCTGCGCGCACCAAATCAAATTTTTTAATTATGATGATTCTCACATTGCCAAGGTATTTAAAATGATCATTTGCCCTTAGAAGGGTAGACACACTTCCTCTACGTCTATATGGTCACCTGCTATCAGCATATACATCGTTTTCTCCCATTTAACTAAGAATTCAGACGTGTCCCCACATATATCCCATATATGCATATCTGGGCAAAGATCGTTCAGGGTCTTCTATGCTTATTAAAATATTATCCGCAGTTAGCAAAATCCTGTCTTCCTTGGATGACCCTTCACCGAAACAAATGATCTACACAATTGTAACGACACAAGCCTTATTAAATGCACCAAGCTGTAAATGTGTCGACAGACGTCATTTGCCAAGTATCACAAACATAAAGCAATCCTTTCTTTTCGATTAAGCAATAATAAAGTGCCCAGAAAGCCTTTACAGGAAGGGTCAAGGGACTTTCCCAAGCAGTTGTCTCTCTCTCTCTCTCAGTGACATATTTAAATTCCCAAAGATAATTCTACAAAGAGAAAGAGGCAACTTGCAAGCAAAACAAACTGGAAATGAGTGACACGAGAGTGAGATCTCTCTGGGTGAATTCCTGCGCCGTCCATCTTAACAGAAGCTATTAAAACTTCACCTTATCTCTTAATTCAGCACAACTTCGGGAGTCCTTTTTCATAACTCGATTGGTGAATTTATGACTACCTCCTTATCTCTGCACGCTGTTAAAAACAGATGCTTTGAACCAGCCTGTCCCTGCTTTAAGTCAACTTGATGCAATTCTACTTCGAAATGAATTTAAAATAAAACGAAATGTGAACATCTTCCCTACTCCCTATACTTCATGCCGCTGTCTGCCCAGTGCTCCTACTGTGAAAGGGTCCAGGTCGGGTCACACAAATGGCGCAGGGAGGGGAGGACGGGCGGCTCGTCGTCTATGAATGTGACGCGGCTCGCCGTGCTGATTGAAGGCCAGGAGTTGGTGTTTAGGGCAAAGCAGAATGAAACTAGGAAAGGCATCGAGGGCCAGGCAACACCAGAGTTCACAGAAGCAGACTGATGTACATGCAGTGTGACGTGTGGTGGATCTGTAATTCATAGGTCCACCACGTCACACTGCATGTACATGTCTGCTTCTGCTGCAACATCATTCACACCCTGCCAGGCTGTGAATGGTGACCTCCGTGCACTGCACTCCACCATCACTAGCAGCAATCAAACAAGCAATGAAAGTCCCGGTTAACTGCTGGCTGCTGCCAAATAAATGGGAGGCGTCACGTCAGGCGGCAGGCCACAAATGATTTATTACTCCCCCATGGTCTGGATTGGGGATACATATGTCCGCAAGGATTTCGGACACCACCAGGCTGCATGGGACTTTACACATCGATCCATGGTAATTGGTAAATCAGTCGTGAAGTGACTTCACGACTGATTTACCAATTACCATGGATCGATGTGTTGTGTACACTATCTGCCGTGCCGCTCGCGCTCTCTCTCCGACCTCATACTACTATAGCCTCTAGAGCTGAGCCAGCCACCACCACCTCGCTCCACCCTAAGCCTGGATAGGCCCAGGCCGGCCCGGTTCCGCGACCACAGCGCAGTGGATTAGGCGCGGCGGCCTAATTTTAACCAATAACCAGGCTTTTGCTTTTAATTCTGGCCCGGTCGCGACGCCCCCAGACAGAGCCTGGCCATGAATTTTATTTTTATTCAATGCAAACGAGTAACGACTGCTCAGGAGACTCACGCAGGGGATGGACACTCACCTGCGGGCGCCGGGCGGCAGACACGGGGGCAGGCTAAAGAAATAATTAAATTATGGGGTGCCTCCAGGCTCCGCTCCAGCATCTCTTTCAGTGGTCTCTGGCCTCCTCTGCCTCGCAGTCACGCTCACTTTTTATTGCAGGTCCACTGAAGAGTCCAGACCCCACCCTAAGGGTGAATGACTGTACCGCGGCGTGCAGACGCGGCGGAGACTGAGAGCAGACGTCACTGGCACTGCGCGCGGCGCATCACGGTGCAGCCACCCAGGTCACTCACAGCCAGGTGGATTTTTAATAAATTATAATAGGCTAGCCTAAATGAAATAAAATTGGGTGGCATCACGGACACGGAGGGTGCGTGCAGCACCACCACCAGCAGCTGCATTTTATGCAGATAGTTGTGCTTGTTGTTTGCTCAGGGTCCAAACCGGCCCCCCGTCACAAAACCGGCCCCCTGTCACAAAACCGGCCCCCACCCCATCCAGCCTACCGGGGGATTGCCCGGTGCCCGGAATTGCCAGTCCGGCCCTCAAGCCCCACTCAAGCAACAATCACAAAAGGTTACCTAGATTAACCCTTGATCAACCCACTGGTAGCTTGCTCAAAGCAGTCTTGCTTAACTTAAAGGAAATATGTACAGTAATTATGCAGCACACAAGCAGTAGTAAGGTGAAAACATAACACATGAAAAATCCCATACCAATTTAGAAGAATAGAGTACAATTTATTAAATAACCACCAAAAGAAGGAAAAAGTAAATGTCTCCTGAGAGTGGCATCCTTTTACTTTGTTCTCTATTCTGTCTAAATTAAAGGGCCATATAATAGACCTACTAAGGGTCCAGAATAATCTTTTAAGGGCCAAAAAGGAAATCCATTGGCCCATAATGATTTACTGGAGCGGAAGATGAGTGTGCAAACATTATATACTTGGGTGGTGGAGGATGATTTTAAGTCCCTGCTGTCAATGTTGACAATTTTAGCAGACTATTTCAGTGGGGGGAACACAGAGACTGTAACCACCCCATCTTCTCCAGCAGGCCTCTACATGGAAATGGGGACAGTGTTGGCATCAGAACCAACACCAACAACCTTCCCTGTAGTACCTCAAACCGCTCCAGTGGCCCTCTTGCTTTCTGGCCACTTAGGGGCAGCACCAAACCATCCACCACCAAAAGAGGAAAAAAGTAAATGTCTCCTGGGAGTGGCTTCCATTTACCTTGTTCCATCTAAATTGTACTTCTTGACTTATGTTTGTTTTTTGGAATATGAGAATCCAAATATTGTTGTCTCTATCCACAGGTTTCATTGAATATAATGATCAATTCATTTTCAGAAAACATTTACTTTTCATAAATGTATTTTTGTTAAAACATATAAAGAAATAAAACCAGATATGTGTGGCAGCTATGTTACATCATGATTCACATGATTACCTTATTTTTATAAATGAAAACTTCATCAATAGTTAATCGTTTTAAATGCAATTTTGACATACTCCAGACAGGTAATATTTCTGCAAATAAAATACAGATTCAAACAGAATAGTTAGTTAATAATATATATTTATAATATTTAAAAAGAATAAATTATGTAGACCGAGATGGAGTAAATTCCATCCATAAAGTAACAGCTAAAACAAAGCAGACCACTATGTCTGAGAAAAACAAACATAATTACGATTCTGGAAACCATGCATAACAAAAACATATAAATAGGCAACATGGAAATATTAGACCAACAATCAGATAAATAGGAAAATTATCTTCTGATTTTAATCAAGAATTGCAAGTCTTACATTTTGTGCAAACATATTTTCACGTTGTATTCTGCTTTGTTTAAAGGATGAATACTGTTGTATTCTATTTCCATGGTTTCGCTGTTCAGAATTAGAATGTACATGGGGTTCCAGCTGATGGTTCGAGGTTCGGCAGTTATGCGGAGACCTCTGATCTAGGCTGGCGTGTTAGGTTGATGCTGTGTACTTTTGGAGCATAAAGAGTTCATTATCTTTATATCCTTCTCCTGGATTTATTCAAGGACTTTACCACAATTGGCGACGATTGGGATATCCAAGTACATTTTACAGCTCTTCCTAACTCCTTTTGGGACCTCATAGATTTTACCGGCGTGTGGTATCCCGAGATTTTTAGACTGATATGTGCAGAATTGAGGCGGACTCTAGCGCAAGAGTGGCGTGTTGGCGACAGGTCGTATATTCAATTTGTGTCTTGTTCCTCATTTTATTTTAAAAGTTTTCCCGGCCTGACCTTCATTTAACTGCCACTTCGCGAGCGCATTGTCCTACCTGCACGCGCAGTCAGAATCTTCATTCCTCGGACATTCTGCTGCCTCCCGGCCATTCTCCTCTTGCCCATCTCCAGCTCTGCTCACGTCGTCACGTCCTCACGTAAGGGTGACACGGGGTCACGCAACGTGCCGCCATTTTGGGAAGGCACTTTACCATTATTGTGCAGTGGAAGCAGCTGAGCGCGCACCTTCATTTCTTCCACACTATAAAGTTGGTGACACGCACACTTTTCATCTCAACTGAAACCAAATCTGCATGCACCTTCATTGTAACAAAGTCGGTGACACACACACCTTCACTACTTTAAAAGTCTTTACACGCGCACCAATTACATTTTATACAATCAATTTGCGTGCACCTTCATCCTTTTAAAGTCGGTGACACGCACACCTGAGCACCTTTATTCATCTTCTAGATCCATGTGATACTTATACTGTTACTGATTATACGTGCATAATTATTATGCAACTGTGACATCATTCTTATTGTGTAATTGTGTAATGTACACTGTGTTACTCTAATTTATGAAATTTTCTTCCTTATTCAGTACACTTTAGGAAGCTCATCTTTTGTGGTTGCATATATTTTTAAAAAAATCAAATTAACCTTTAAAAATGCAAAATTTTACTTGTCCCACACACTTTTTACCAGAACCAGGTATTCCTAAAACCAAATGGAAGCAATGGTTTAAAGGTTTCACCAGTTACATAATAGCTTTAGACGGGGCGAAATTTGATCCGATTAGGAAACTAGCTCTCCTTTACAATAATCTTGGTTCTGAAGGACAACGTATTTTTGATCATTTGCCATTAGCCACCCAATCCGATGAAACTGATTGGGATACTTACAAAGAGGCAGTGTGTAGACTTGCTAACTATTTTATTGATGAAACTAGTGTTGTAGTGGAGAGGCATAAGTTCTACACTAGAGGTCAATTTCAATTTGAGTCTATTGACACTTTTCTAGCTGAATTGAGAGTTTTAATTGCTACATGTGAATTTGATGGCAACATTGATTCTTATTTAAGGGACCAACTAATTGTAAACTGCTTTAACAAAAAGTACAAGAAAGACTACTTTGTTGTAGAAATCCCTCTTTGAATGAAACTCTGGAGTTAGCTAGGGGTATTGAAAGATCAGTTGTAGCACAAAAAGTACTAAATAAGGCTGTAACTGAACCTGTAACTGAACCAGTTTACGCTTTAAGCACCAAACCTAAATTTAATTACCACAAGCCCAAAGAGTACAAGAAGCAAAGTGCTTGTTATAGATGCGGATCTCTTACACATTTAGCCAATGCTAAGAATTGCCCTGCTCTTGGTAAACTTTGCATTAATTGCAAGAAGCATGGTCATTTCACACGCATGTGTAAGAATCCTCACAAAGTAAGCACACTTGAAAATGTGGAGGACGTCTCAGAAAATAATGTTTGCACTGTTAAAACTTTTAAAAAGATTGTGCTCTCAATTGATTCTGATGTAAATGATGATGGTCCGTTGTGCGATGTTACCATTGGTGATGTACAAATACAGGTAACTGTAGATTCTGGATCTCCAGTAACTTTTGTCACTGACATTTTATTTTACAAGCACTGGAATTCTATTCCATTATCTCCACCAGATATTCGCACCATTTCTTTTGGAGGACACAATATTGATATGCTAGGTTTCTTTCTCAACAATGTTAAATTCAAAGATCGGGTAATTTTCACTAAAGTGTATGTGGCGAAAAAGGTTATAACATCCTAGGATGGAAAGATCAAGGGAAGTTTGGCATGGTACTAAGACCAGGCACTTCATGTCCTATTTCTTTAGTGGAAATTCCTGAAATTCCTTCTCTGCAGCAACTACTTCTTAAACATGATTCATTATTCAAGGACAAATTAGGTCTTGTGCATAATTTTGAACATAGAATTATATTAAAGAAGAATGCGGTTCCCATCATTCACAAAGTGAGGAATGTTCCAATGTGCATTAGAGAACAATTAAAACAACACTTGGAGAATCTATGCTCTGATAAGGTCATCGAACCGATCGATTCATCGGAATGGATTTCTCCGATCGTCGTCGCAAAGAAAAAGGGTACAAAGGACATCAGACTTTGTATTGACTTAAGATCATTGAACAAAAGTATTTTAATCGATTGCTTTCCATTACCAAAAATTCAAGAGATGTTAGCTCAGTTGGGCGGTGCCAAAGTTGTTTCGTGCCAGTATTTAAAATCCGCCTATCATCAGGTTGAACTTACTGAAGACTCCCGCTCTCTCACGGCTTTCAATACTCCTTTTGGTGCTTTTAGATTTTTGCGAATGCCGTTCGGTCTAGCATCGGCTGCTTCTGTTTTTCAGAAATTAATGTTTAAATTGTTTGGGGATTGCAATAACGTTCTTGCTTACCAAGACGACATTCTTGTGTTTTCTAAAAATTCCAAGGAACATCTTGAAAATGTGTCTAATGTATTACAAATTTTAGAGTCAAACGGATTTACAGTTAAAAAAGAGAAGTGCAAGTTTTTAGTTAAAGAAATTGACTATCTTGGTCATCATATTTCTGAATCTGGTATCACACCCAAATCTGACCTGGTCAAAGCCATTGTTGAAAGTCCTTCTCCCGAGAATAAAGATCAATTAAGATCTTTTCTTGGGCTATGCGAATATTATTCTCGGTTCATTGATAGCTTTGCCCTTCAAACTGAACCTTTACGAAAACTACTTAGGAAGGGTGAACAGTTTATCTGGACGGAGACTAAATCTGCAGCGTTCAGCAACTTAAAAAACCTTATTGTTAAAGCTCCTGCCCTACACTCTTTCGCAGATAATGTACAATCCATTGTTACTGTTGATGCTAGTGGCGTGGGATTAGGTGCGGTTCTTTCCCAATTAGTAGAAGGTGTTGAACATACGGTGGGTTTTGCCTCCAGATCTCTATCTCAAACAGAACGTCACTATAGCACTATAGAAAGGGAGGCTTTAGCATGCGTTTGGGCTTCCAAGCATTTTGAAACATTTCTTTGGGGCAGAAGATTTGTCTTGGTCACTGACCATAAGCCTCTTGTTTTTTTGTTATCCAGAAAAGATCATGATAAGGTCAGTCCTAGATTAGTGAGACTTCTTTCCAGAATGTTTGAATTCAATTTCTTAATCAAGCACATTCCAGGTGAGAAAAATGCCCGAGCTGATTTTTTATCCAGGTGCTCTATACTTGAGGAGCCTTACACTTCTTTTAACGATGATACTGAATGTGTCATTGGCATGGTTGATGGTTTAGTTGTGTTGGATGGAGCCATCAACAACTCTCAATGGTTGGAATGTGCTAAATGCGATGATTTACAGAATTTAATCAAAAGTCATATTAGTAATGGCTGGCCTGAAGAAAGGAATTTGGAGGAAGGTTTACGACAGTTTTACAAAGTAAAAGATGACCTCACTATTGAAAATGATTTTGTCATGAAGGGAAATTTGTTAATTCCTCCTGGAACGCTTAAATTAAGATTGTTAAATTTTGCTCACCAAGGTCATCTTGGTATGACCGGCACAAAAAAACTTTTACGCCTTTATTATTGGTGGCCAGGAATGGATGTCGATGTTGAGAACTTTGTGGGAAGATGTGTTAGTTGTTGTGAAGCTGACAAATCCTTGAAAGTTCGTAACACTCCTCTTCATCCTGTGGAATTCCCCAAGGGCCCTTGGGAAAAGTTAGGGATGGACTTTATTGGTCCAATGTACAATCTTAAAGCTGACATGAAATTTGCACTAGTTATGGTGGACTACTTCTCCAAATGGGTAGAATGTAAGTTCTTACCTGAACCTACTACTTCAGCAGTTATCACTATGCTGAATGAATTGTTTCGTAGAGAAGGGGTTCCTAAATATTTTGTATCAGATAATGGAGTGCAATTTAAATCTCATGCTATGCAAAACTTCTTAACTAACATGGGAATCAAACATTTAACTGTGGCTCTCTATAGTCCCCAGGGAAATGGCATGGTGGAGAAAGTAAACAGGATGTTAAAAGAAACCATTCAGTTAGCTTCCGTTCAGGGGGAGTCTGTTTTTGAAGCTGTCCAAGAGAGGTTATGGAGTTATCATAATACTCCACACTCTTTAATGGGTATTCCTCCTTTTGTTCTTCTTAAGGGGCGTTTTGGTTCTTCTAAACTTAGTCCCAATTGGGTTTTAGAACAAACTAAATGTTCTGACAAGATTCCTGATATCAAACAAGTACGTGATTCTGTTGAAAAAGCTCAATTTAAAATGAAACAAGTATATGATTTTGACAAAAAAGTAAAAGTTGTACAATTTGCAGTTGGTGACCTCATCAAGGTTAAAAGACCGGTTGGAAATAAGAGTCATAAGTCTAAATTTTATCCTATGACTCGTATTGTTAAAATTTCTAAACATGCAGTTTTGGTTGAAAATGGCAAATGGAGTAAGAGGAACGTGGTTCTTGTGAAAAACAATGTTCATGAAGATAGGGTCATTGAAACCCCTTTCACTCATTCTGGCTTATCATTACCAGATTGTTTCTTTTCCAGTCATTCTAATGAATTGCCTATTCAACGATCGGGTGGTGGTGACTCCACGGTTTTGCATGATGCACTAAATCAAAATGTTTCTGCTACCAATGATACTCTTTCTAGTTCTGATTATTCACAAGACAATGTTGTTGTTTCTACTGATGTTAATCCTTTTGGGGTAAATGTTTCATCTAAGGAGGGTAAAAGAAGAGTACGTGCCCCTTACTATCTTAAGGATTACGTGCTACAATAGTGGTGTTTTTCCTATCCTTTGCAGATCTATTTTGTTATTATTTTGTTTAGTTATGCTATTTCCTTACTTTCTGTTCATTGTGTAAAAGGGGAAGATGTGTTGTATTCTATTTCCATGGTTTCGCTGTTCAGAATTAGAATGTACCAGGAGTTCCAGCTGATGGTTCGAGGTCCGGCAGTTATGCGGAGACCTCTGATCTAGGCTGGCGTGTTAGGTTGATGCTGTGTACTTTTGGAGAATAAAGAGTTCATTATCTTTATATCCTTCTCCTGGATTTATTCAAGGACTTTACCACAATTACTTAAGAAAAAGAACTGCTACACACCTTTAATGCAAGCAAGACACAAAATCTAAGCTGATTTCATGACCTTGGCGTCGCAACCACATGTGCCAGAAACTCGTTTTGTCACCTCATAGATTTTTCACCCACGCATGATCTTAAACAATAGCATAGACAAATGATAATTTCAGCAACCAGCAATGCTGGGTCCAAACTGGGGTGGCGTAGTGGGCAAAAGAACGATGGATTTAACCCAGATCTTTTGACTGGGGGAGAATGTTTGCATTGTCAGTATTCCGTCCATCATTTGTTTGCTGTAATTGTTTTCGCCCTAAGTGGGATGGGTATGCCCAGACGTGGGTCCCTTGCTCACTGTGCCACTGGATTCAAGCTAGCCTGGCTGAAGAAGGGTGACAAACCCTGAAACCGGTCCCAGGATGCTTGTTTCCGGTCCAGGGAGGACCTGGCCTGGCAGTTCGGTCTGGACTGTTCTCATGGGGCACAGGGTCAAGACTGATTTGCATATGGCTGGGTCCAAACTGGGGTGGCGTAGTGGGCAAAAGAACGATGGATTTAACCCAGATCTTTTGACTGGGGGAGAATGTTTGCATTGTCAGCATTCCGTCCATCATTTGTTTGCTGTAATAGTTATTTGCTCACCATATCTTCACATGAACAAATTGTGCCAGTGTTACATTTATACATCTATGATTTGCTAGTGCATCAGTGTATGACAGAATGGAATTTACTAATAAAAACAAGTATATGTTAAAGTTTTCTTTCCATTTAGATAAATATAAAATAAAGTTGATGACCAACACACTACATTACTTTCACACAGCCAGATTCATGCAAATAATGTTTATTGTCAACTTTAATATGTTTGTGTATTTCCTTACAAACTTTACTCTATTTTGATGAACTTCAACAATAGAAAAATAATCCGGTCACATTTTGTGATAAAATGTTTTATCTGTACTTAATGCACTAAACATTCAAAATATTGTACCTACATAGAATACCTTAATTTTGTTAGATTAAAAACAAATTGAGTGTTATCTACTTACCATTACTCAAAGATGTTTTTAATGAGTTCGTGTTGGAGGACATTTCCATCATCATCTCTGTTAATCTGTTGAGCCATGCCCAGAACATCACTCTGAGTGTCTCCATGATAGTCATCATCTAGAATTAATGTGATTTGCCTCTGCAGAGCAATTTTGTACAACATACAACACAGCACCAAAATTTGGCAGACCTTCCCTGGAGAGTAGTGGAGGGCTCCACCTGAATTATTCAGACAATGGAACCGTGCCTTCGGGAGCCCAAAAGTCCACTCCGCTGGTCCATAGTTCTGAAGTGTGACTCATTGAAGTGGACTTCCTCTGGCGTTGTTGGATTACGAGGAGGAGTAAGAAGCCATGCATGGTTTGGAAAAGCAGAATCCCCTTAAAAATTAGATCAAAGAGAGGAAAATATATATTTTTTAAAGTAAAATATTTTTATTCTATGAAATTTGGTGGGCTCAACTGTTATAACCAGACCAATGTACATGTAAACTCAGAAACAAGCAGGGTCCTCAATGGTACCCGGTCCGCCATCTGCTGTGGTATTTTGTTGTTGAATGGCACTAGCAGGTCATGGCATGGACAAACAATTGAAATGTAGAGATCTGATAGGCAAACTACTTGAACATTGATGGAGTGGAAAGGCTTTCTGTTCCTGTAAACATGTTCTCTGTCATCAGGTGGAACCAGTGCTATTTGCATTCCATCATTATCACAAGCAACAGGCCGAATATCTCCCAATGCATAGAAGTATGCCTTTGGATTTGAGCCTGTTGCACAGACGTAGGACTGGCATGATCCTGCGAATTGGAGGGATAGCTGTTGGATTTTTGAGTCTGGGAAGCAATTCACTTTAGAATTTTTGGCTAATGCTTTGATTGTTACTCTATTTACACAAAATTGTTTGATTACAAGGCAGTGTTGCTTGGTCTCCAGATCAGGAAAAGCTTTGTAGACACATTCTCTCCTTCCTATAGGATTGCAGTGCTCTATGGATATATCTAAACATAAACAAAAGGGGTATACCCAAATTACACTTCTATACCTGGGTATGGGACGTACTTTTATACAAGAAGAAATGGTATGAAGGAAAAGATACAAGAAAATTTATGAGTAGAGCACATTTAATTACCCTCTCCGAAGTTTTGTTATTCTTAATGAATGTATCACAATGTATTTACAACACACATAAACAATGGCACCTAATCAATGAAGAAGACAGGGAATAACATATACCACAACATTCTATACATCAACATAAACACAGTTATACATTACAAAAAACCCCTGTGTCACTTCTAAGGAGGAGTCCTTGGAACCACAGTTATCCTTGGAATTGTGTAGTGACGGACTAGAGCTAGGAAAATAAGTCCCTAGGCCCTAAGTGTTTCACCTGGACTACCTCTGAGTGTTTTGCCCAGAATTCATGGGTGGACACTAGTGAGAATAATATTCTAGGGGTTTCTTCTTGTATAAAACTATGGATATATCTGGCAAAAACATTGTAAAAATGATATTTCTATGAACTGTATAATTATTTTTATTTGAAAACAACAATTGAAAGTCTGTACAAACCTTATATAAAATATGTGTATAATTTTTACATTTCAAAAATCATCAATTCGGTCTGGCAGGATGATGGCAGACACTCCTCACGTATACTGCCGTTAGGGCTCCTGCACTCTCCCCCCACCCTATAGTCATGGTAGACGAATGACTGCAGGATGCCGCACTGACTGCCAGAGGAATGTTGAGGACGATTGGCTTGATCTTCTCCCTGCCGGAGTAAGGTGAGTGCACGCCATGCCGAGAAGTCAGGCGGTGGAGGTTCTCTCCCGGCTGGGCAGGGTCATGTAGTCGGTGGTAACGAAATATGCCTTGAGCCTGGGTCTCAGCCATGTGTTGAGAAAATGAGCAGACTTTCCCCATATGTTCATGCAGCCTCCAGTTTGTACTTTTGGGTCCCAGCTGTGGTGAAGAATAATATCTTCAAGGAAGGAAAGGAAAAAGGAAGGGGAAGCAGAGTACATCGCCTATGCTACTCAACAATTATAGAGTGTGAAGCATCACGTTCTGGTGAAATCTAGCTACATATGGGGATGCGCACTCAGCAAAGCAAGGGGACAAAAAATAAAATTACCATGCAAGATCAATCTACTCCAATGCCGGCTTCTAAGGTTAAAAGAGCACAGCGTAATGTGCAACAAAGAAAGGAGTTAAAGGCATAAGCCTTATTGGAGGCAGAGAAGCAAGAGACAATAGACATCAATGCAGAAAATGAAAAGACAATGGAGTCGGAAAGCGCAGGTGAAATATCTGAGTTACAGTCGCTTGACCCATCTCTGAATTTGGAACCTCAAGATAATATACAAAATAGAAATACTGACCACTGAAAACAGCAGCCCCGCTTGCTCTAAACAATATTCACTTTTTCTCAAACAACAGGCGAAGCCACATCATGAGACTGAGGCTGTTCCTCATATTCAAACACTGGCTGAATCTCAGTCCCCCGCACAAACGGCAACACCTAGCCAAGCATGCTCATCTACGAGCTCATCACTAGACCAAATCTCCCATCCTACACCCTCCATATCCCTGGTAGGGGAGGAAATTAGTCGAAGTAAACAAGAATTACTATTAGTAAAAGAAGTATGTATGGAGGGTGAGAACTCAGGACAAGCATCGGGGGCAAAGGAGGATCTAGAGGAAGAAAGACTAGACAAATCAATTAAAAACATGTTAGCGACCATCATGAGAAATCAGAGATTTAAATACATCACAAGCTCAAGAGATAGCAACGCTTCACAAAAGACTTTCAAAATTGAAGAACAACATGTCCAACATGCCCAAAAGAATAAACGAGGCCGAGAGCCACATCTCAGAGCTTGAGGACAAACTTATAAGTATTCAGCAAGAGGTCTCTCATGTGGATATAGTTCAATTAAGCTACAAGACTTAGAGAACTATAATAGACGATCCTATCTTCGCATGGTAGGTATACCTGAAGGGAGCGAAGGCTCCCAAGTGCTAAAATATCTGAAGCACTTTTAAAGACAGCCATGCCAGAACTGAAGGGGGATTTAACAATAACAAGAACTCACAGGGTCCCGGTGCAGAGACAGATGAATGCAAAGCATCCCTGCACAATATTATTGAATTTAGCTGATTTTCGAATTAAAGCTAAAAAATTAAGCATGGCAGTCGCCAACCTTTTCCTCTCCGGAAGTATCGCAATTCAAAACATTTTCAGACATGTCAGCAGCATCAGCACATCGAAGAAAATAATTTTTGAAAATTATTGACTTATTTAAGGAAAAGGGGGTCCAAGCGATGATAGCCCAACAATCCAAGCTCAAAGTACTTGTAAAAGGTCAATTTTATCTGTTTTCTGACACAGGAGAAGCTCAATCATTGCTTATGAAAATGTCCAATGAGAATAACTAATTTTTAATACCAGCCAGAAGACTAAATGGAGACCTAAAGCTGCTGTCAGCTACGTTTGACTTCCGCACAGGGACCAGGGTGGCAGGGGGGACCCTCTGGAATTAGATTCTGGATGGGAAGAGGTCAAGCACAGAGGGGATGCACCACAATGGCATCCAGGTCAAGGCTGGGGGTGAAGATGGAAACGTGGGCGATCCGTCTTCAGGGTAGGACACAAGTAAACAGAGGTGCGGGATATGGGGGTGTTGCAAATTGAAAATGGAGAGTTCATACTCATGTTTCTAGGTATGTATTGAGATAAAATAGGGTTAGACCACCTGTGGCGTAAGCATGGTAAAAATGTAACCATGATAAAGGTAAAGGGGAAGGTAAAGAAGGTAATGGAAAATATGAAAACCAGTATAACATGGAAAGGTATTTAAAAGACTCAAATTGCACTTTAGGTTATACAGTGCACTTTATGCGACGTCAGACTATTAGACAAGGCCTCAATAGATTCATAGGCAGCTTAATGCACACGCCACTTTATTTATATGTGATTCATTGTATAAGGAAAAATAGAATTATTATAAAGCACGAGTCACTTTACTTACACTTTAAATATAGGGGGAAAATGCTACTTAGGAGCACTTCTTTCTTAAATACAGGGGAAAGGTACAGCAAATACTAAACACACGAAAGCAGGATGTCTAAAGAAGCCTTGAGGATAATATAATGTAATGCCAATGGCCTTAACAATAAGTGCAAAACTCAGGCAGTCGACATTTAGCTGAGAGGCCATACATTTGATATCGTGCTCTTATAGTAAACACACTTTATGAACAAAAACAGTTCTGGTAAAATTTCCCAACAATGGGCTGGGATTTGCTGTCTCTCAAATGCTAGGGCTGATCACAGAGTTGTTGGGATATATATTGGTAAGCATATACCCTTCCAGATAAATATTATGCAGACAGATTCGCTGGGAAGATGGGCGTTTATTAATGGAATGATAAATAAAAACAAAGTTAACTATAGCCACAATTTATGCACCAATATCAGACAATCCCCTACCTACATAAAGTTGGAGGATGAGGAGTGGTGCTCAGGGGTCTATGAGGAGATCTCAAATTTCTTTAGGTCCAATACTAACACAGCACGCATGGAGACTATATGGAAAGCTTTCAAGGCCACAGTCCGGGGGTATATTACAACTAAAGAGACACAGCGACAAAGAGAGGTATTCTTAAAAAGGCATGAATTGGAGGTTGCTCTGAATCAGGCTAGCATTGAATTTCTAAAAACTAGTAATATCGCAACAAAGTAATTGTTCAACCAAGCCAAAATAGACATGCAAGAATATTATTACTCATTAGGAAATACTGCCAACACTGCATATCTCCAAAGGGTTTACGAAGAAAGCGAATATACGGGTAGATTACTGGCATAGCAGGCCAGAGAACGACAAGTTAGCAATAAGAGCTTATCTTTAGTAGACAGAGAAACTAAGGCGCACTGAACCGAATCATCAGATATTCATAGGGCATTTCTACAACATTATTAAACAATTTATAACGCACAGCAGCAGAGTGTCGCCAATCACATCAGGCTATTTTTAGACAAACTTCCTATCCCATGTCTTTCAAATGAGCAAGGCTAGTGGATGGTCACTAAATTCACCCTCGAAGAAATAGAGAGCGTAGTAAACTCGTTATGCACCGGTAAATCGGCAGGCGAAGATGGCTTCCCAGCAGAATTATATAAAAAATGTGCACCAATACTAAATAAAGAAATTTTAAAGCTGGCTAATAACATATCGGAAGGAGGGGAATCTCTGCCATCATTTCGTATTGCAGTGGTAGTTAGTTTTCTAAAGAAAGACAAGGAGAACATCAATTCCTATAGGCCTATTAGGTTCAATTATTCATCCAGATCAATGTGGGTTTGTGGCAGGTAGACAACGTTTTGCGAATACTAACTCTCTAATAGAAGCTTTAGATTACATGAAACAGAATAAAATACTAGCACAGGTGCTGCTACTTGACGCTGAGAAGGCTTTCGATTTGGTGTCGTGGGAAAGCCTTTGTCTGATTCTTGAAAGATTTGGGTTCCCGAAAAACTTCACACAAATGATAACCCGTTTATACGATAGGACCATGGCACATAAAATTATTAATTCCAGGAATATAGGCACATGTAGAGTAAACAGAGGCACACACCCGGTATGCCCCGTCGCCTAGACTCTTTATAGAGCCATTGGCGATAGCCATCAGGGAAAAAGCAACTATGTCAGCACTAATGAATGGGATGCCAAATATAAAACTATATGCAGACGACATCGCTCTGTTTCTTAAACCCAAGGACAATATACAGAAGGAAATCTTTGCGATTTTCAAAGAATTTCAAGAATTGGGTGAATATAAGATAAATAAGGCTAAGACCGAAATTTTATTATGTAATTGCACGCAGGACACTTTATTATCCTAATTCCAGACTTTAATAAATACAAGACCAAAGCGTTATTTAGGAATATATATTTTCGAAAATGTGAATGATCTATATATACTAAATGATATATACTAAATGATATACCGCTAGTACAAAAGGTCAAGCGGTTATTTGCAAAGTGGACCCAAATGCCACTTTCGATAATCGACGTGTGGCCTTAATCCGTATGTCAATCTTACCACTCTGTAATTTTCTATTCTCAGCAATTTCCTTTTGCATTGTCGGTCATTTTTTTTTTTTTTTAAATAGAAGGTTTATTTTCATCCTTTATATGGACAAATAAAACATCTTGATTGGCTCTAATTACACTATATATTCCAACCTAGGAAGGAAGTATGTCGCTCCCTAACCTTAGGGAATATTACTATGCAAATTTTGCAAACAATTCGTATAGATTTATTAGCAGCTCCAGCTCATCCAGTTTGGACAACTTTTTTATGATTACATTTTTAAAAGAATATAAAATTTTAGATTTACTGAGACTTGTAAAAAAACAAAAAAGTATGGTAGAAAGTACTGCAATGGTTGCTAAAACAACAAGCATTTGCAATGCAATCGGTCTCGCCTTTGGGACCTTATATGTATTTAGCTATGCATCACATTAGCCTGGGTGCTGAAATATCTACTGTTCTTTAACATGGAGGGAAAGTAAGCACCAAACTGGGGGGTCCATTACGATGGCGGGCGGACTTTGCCATCGCAACGGAAAAAGGGACCGCCCGCCACATGTGCGGCGGTCCCGCGGTTCGAATTAGGATGCGCCCGCCACACTGGTGGGCGCATTCCGCATTTCTTACATTGCGGCGGGCGGTGCTGTCAGCAGCACCCACCGCAATGTGAAAAAGGCATGTTGCGCATTTGCATGCACAACGTGACAGGCACTGCGCGGTGCCTGCCACCTTGTGCATGTAAATGCACGGGGGTACCATAGATACCCCCCATGTGCACCCCCCAACATCTTAATCCGCCTGGCTTTCCATGGCGGAGTCTCCGCCATGGAAAGCCCTGCACCGCAGCCCATCATAATATGGATGGCGGTGTCTTGTAGACACCGCCACCATATTTGTGCCCTTTTCCGCCAGGTCGCCTGTACGACCGGCAGAAAACCGGCAGACGGTCTTTCCGTCCGCCGGCGTCCCCACCGCCATCGTGATTTGGCAGGGGGAAATGGTAGGCGGGCGGTGGGAAATGGCGGGCGGAATTTACTTGCATTAATACATTGCACCACAAGTACCCAGGGTCTATAAATTAAAGGCTACTGTGGGCAGCAGCACTCATTATGCCACCACTAAATTAGCACTGTAAGGCATGTCTCTAGGCCTGCCACTGAAGCCTGGGTGTGCAGTTTTACACTTCCACTTCGATCTGGCAAAACAAACCATTTGCCAGGCTTAAACATTCCTTTTTAATACTTATGTCATCCCTAAGGTAGGCCCTAAATTCCCGTGTGGCATAGTGCATGGTGTTTAAAAAGCAGGACATGTATATTTAATATTTTACATATTCTGGCAGTAAAATTCTTTCAAAGCCATTTTTCACTGCAGCAAGGCTGGCTCTCCCAGAGGAAAACACTGGACTACACTATACAAACCTATAGTGCTTAATTTCAGTTTGGGAGTAACTAGATGATTGAAGGACTCATTTTAATAGTAATTTAAAATTCAACTTAATGGTCAATTCAGATTTTATATTACTATTTGGGAAATGACACTTTTAGAAAGTTTACATAATTCTGTCTAAAGCCAAAAGGGCCTTTGTTCCCTTGTACAGTGTCACACGACTGCTGACGGCTTCCTTGTGGTGAGATGTGGATTGTTCCAACACAGTGGACAAAGGGATTGGGTATGGACAGATGATTTCTTCCTTGAGCAGGATGCCTTGAGGGTTGTGCCCATCCCCTTCCTGAACTTCAAAGAATGCCTCAAGATATAGAGAGATACATGTTAGCTCTAAGGTCTCAGATGAAGTGCTTCTGGATAGAGGCCACTGAGAACCTGGAGACCAGCTGGGAAGTCATGATGCACTTTTATGACCAGAAGGCCACTCTGGTGGAGTATTAGTCTGGCACAAGGTATGGGTGACTGAGCTTGTGGAGCCCTGACCTTGAAGGACTGGTAGACCAGGTCCTATGAGGTGAAGGAGGATAAGCAACAAGTCAATAACCTGGTAGACCTCAAGACATCTAGGAACCCCTTAACAGTCCTACATATGAACCACCTCTTGCCCCACTATGAGAGATTTGAAGTCACTATGCTCTTGGTGACAGATCATGGTGAGGAGGAGGAAAAGAATGAACACCTCCCAGACCTCATGTCTTCCAAGGAGCAAGATGGGTTAGAGGAAGCAGTTGTCCTCTCACCTAACCTGACTCCAGAAAAACAGAGGGGCTGTCACCACGTGTTGGAGCAGATCACCTCTCTCTTTCACTTACACTCAGGCTCATTGATTGGTGTGCCCATGATATAGACACAGGGAACAACATACCTGTCAAGAATAAAATCTACAGGCCGCCTGACTACATGAGAGCTAGCATCAAAGATTAGGTATCCAAGATACTGGATTTGGGGGTGATTGATCCCTCCTGTAGATTCTGGTCCAGTCCAGTGGTGCTTGTACCTAAGACTGACTCACCAGGCATTACCCCAGAACCAAGGTTCTGTGTGGAATACTAGGGGCTCAATTCAGTCATCAAGACTGATGCTCACCCTCTCCCCAGAGCATATGATCTAATTGATTGGTTGGAGTGCCAAGTTCCACAGTACTTTTGACTTGATGTCAGGGTATTGACAGATTGCCTTGACTGAGGGAGCCAAGGAGAGGCTGGCATTCTCCACCCCAGAGGACCACTTTTAGTTCAGGGTGATGACCTTTTGACTAAATAATGCCCCTACCACTTTCCAGAGGTTCCAGAGATTGGTCAAGCGGATCCTGCGAGGGCTACAAAACCCCAGTGATGTCTACCTGGATGGCGTTGTTGTTTTCAGCTCCAGCTGGAATGACCGCCTGCAGCATCTCCAGGAAGAGCTTCAAAGGATGCCTAGCATGTCACTAGCAGATGGTCTGCCTCCCTTTTTTCTTCTAGGCAGCTTGACTCCAAACACAGTGGGATTGATTTGTAGTGACCACAAGGGATGGTTTGCCCACTATCATAGCCACACCTCTGGGTGAGCACAGGGAGCTCTGACCAGGTGAAGGGTTCTGCCTTGTTGGATTAAGGAAAGGGGGCCACTGCGGGATAGTTTACAGTAAACACACACTCTGAGAGCCTGCCAACAAAGCAGTCTTGCTTAACTTAGAGACAATGTGTAAGGTATTTGTGCATTACACAAACAGTAATAAAGTGAAAACACAACCCAAGAAAAATCTCACACCAATTTAGAAAAATAGAGAAAAACTTTATAAAATGTGATACGTTATTTGATACCAAAACAACAAAAGCCCAATCAGTAGAACCAGAGTTAGGAATTTTTGAATGTTTTTAGGAAAACCTAGTGCCTAAAAGATCACATCTCCAACTACAGCCATCAAGTCATGCGAGTCCGGGGCAAAGTTGAAAGTTATGGTTGGCTGCGATGGAGCACGGTTCAGATACACAAGGTGGATTTGGCCCGGTCTCGCCTTACCTTTGGACTTAGAAAGAACTTTTAAGAAAAATGCCTGAGAAGATACATTTTAGCGGGGCAAAGCAGCTAGCAGTGTCCAAGGAGGAGGCATTGTCATCAGGGAGCCATTGGACAAAATCGCGGTGAAGATTTCTACATTTAGACTTTGTCACTTTTTGAAAGTTAACAATTTCCAGTGGGATGAAACTTAGGCTCTTGCCAATGAGGGATCCACGAGGCCGGCTACCCCTTTTGTGAGTAGCTGCTGCACAGGATTTGCTGTGGAGAAGAACATAGTGGGAGCAACAGCGCAGTTAGGTCAACTAGCGATGCACCTTGGGCGGATCGGTGAGTAGGGAGATCCTAGTCTCTTCTCAGTTCTCAGAGCACTTTCAGGCTGCAATTTTATAAGTCCCATGGTTTGGGTTTTGGCTGTTTGGGCACCTTCATTACCACTTCCAAGGGTCCAGGACTGGATGGGCATCAATTGGAGGGTAGGACTCACTTTAGGCAGGGCCCAGGTGGCGGGTTCAAGTTGTTGGATGTTTTTTGTGTTCCTGTACCTCAGAACAGGAGTCCAACCAGCTAGCCATTGGAGTCTTTAAGTCCTGGAGTCAAGCAGCAAGGCAGTTCTCAAGCCCCAGGACAGTCCTAAGAGGGTTCAAGTCAGGCTTCAAGCAGCAGGATAGTCTTCTGGTAGAACCAGGGCAGTAATCTGAAGTACAAAACAGGCCTCAAGCAGCAGGGCAGCCCTCTGAAGTACAAGGCAGGCCTTCTGAGTGTCTTTCTATATCCATGAGTAAACTGAACAGTAGGTCTGAGGGTCCTATTTATATACCTGGTGCAAGCTTTGAAGTGAATACAAATGTATAGAACTGCCAACCCACAGTTGGTTGTAGAATTCCCTTCCTCCCTCTGCAAGCTCCAAGAGGTTTAGGATGACAAAAGACTGGTGGGAATTTCATTTGTGAGAGTGCTGAGGCAGCTCCTTCAAAATGTAAGTAGGGCAGGGAACAGGGCAGTCCTACCTATTCTGGCAGGATGGCCCATCCTACCAACACTTAGTCCCTCTTTGTCTCACTGTCTTGGTAGAATACACAAAGGCAAACAGCCAATCTAATCATATTCATGTGCCCCAGGCCACAGGCTCCAGGCACCAAATGGTTAGGACAAGATAATGACAACTTTCTAAAAGTAAACACAAGGAGATGATGGACGGAGAGCTGAAACTTTTCAGACACTCATCCCCAGTCACAAATCTGAGTTGAATCCATCATCGTTCTTTAGCTCACTTCGCCACCCCAGGTCAGACCCAGCTATATGCAAATCAGTCTTGACCCTGTGCCTCATGGGAACAGTCCAGCCCAAACTGCCAAGCCAGGTCTTCCCTGGACAGGAAACAAGCATCCTGGGACCGGTTTCGGGGTAACACCCCTCATAAGCCAGGCTAGCTTGAATCCAGTGGCAAAGTGAGCAAGGGACCCATGTCTGGGCATACCCTGCCAACTTAGGGCGAACAAAGCAAACACAAGGAGATGATGGACGGAGCGCTGAAACTTTTCAGACACTCACCCCCAGTCACAGATCTGGGTTGAATCCATCATCGTTCTTTAGCTCACTTCGCCACCCCAGTTCAGGCCCAGCTACATACAAATCAGTCTTGACCCCGTGCCTCATGGGAACAGTCCAGCCCGAACTGCCAAGCCAGGTCTTCCCTGGACCGGAAACAAGCATCCTGGGACTGGTTTCGGGGTAACACCCCTCATCAGCCAGGCTAGCTTGAATCCAGTGGCAAAGTGAGCAAGGGAACCACATCTGGGCATACCCTGCCAATTTAGGGTGTACAAAGCAAACACAAGGAGATGATGGACGGAGCACCCTGTGCCTCATGGGAACAGTCCAGCCCAACATTCCGACTGGAGGGCAGCCTAGTGTTATGGGTGCTCTGAATATCCTTAATAGATTGTCTGTGGCTATGGTTGGAAGATCGAGATGAGGATCATGATCAGAACACCCCAAAGGGCAGCTGCTTTCACAAGCAGGAGGAGTTCCAGGCAGATAGAATGAACTCCCACCTTCTCTTTCAAAATCCAGTTGGGAACACTGAGGAGGCCTTTTTTCTCTTGAAGCTGTCAGATCTTAGCTCTGAGGCTGAGTTTAAGTGTGAAATCAATAAGCCCCCCCTGACTCATCTGGCTGCTCGAGCAAGGTCATGGGGTGAGACAATGGAAAAATTGGGCATTGAAAATAAGGGTAAAGCGCTAGTGGTTCACCTTCATATGGCGATAATCCAACTATCTGAGTAAAGGGCTGACAAGGAGGACCCCTTCTGTGGGATCACACGGCTCACCACTTTAGCCTTAATAAAATACTCTCTCATATTCGGACTACTGATCATGGTTCCTTTACTAAAGCTAAGGGCTCTTGTGCAAGCTCCCATGAATATGCACAGGTCAAGGAACCTAATGATAGTAATCTAACAAAAGAACCCACACTAGTGTCAATTTATGAGTTGATCTGTGTTAATTGTGAAGAAAATAAAAAGGATACAGCAGTTATCCTAGCTTAGAGAACATCTGGCAAATGTGGAGGAAACAATTGAGGAGCTTGATAAAATTGTGACTGCCCTTAAGGCATGCATGGATGATTATCAGAAGCAGGCTCTGACCTTATTTGATAAACTGGAGGACATGGAGAAAAGAGATACAGTAATCGATGTGTCCAAAGGATTGAGGAAGGCACCAAGGATGATGATCCAAGGCGTATGACTTGTCCAGAGATCTCTCCCAGATCTTCAGCTCTGGGTTACTGATAGCCAAATCCAGCATAATGATTGCCTCCCATTCATTAAGCCTAAAGCTGAGTGTGGAAAGGCTCAACCTAGAGTGTTCTACATTGGGATCTTCATCTTCCACAAACTACACTAGGCTACCTCACCAAATCCGCAAAAGATGATACTCACACTTTCTTTTTCAGATCAGACTTCTGCCACCGTATTGTTGAGCATCGTTAGTGCTTTCATCAGATGATCCCTAAGTTCTTGAAATTAGGGGCACCTGCCTACAGGAAGTGGCTCATCTTAAAATCATTTGTTTGTAACAGTGGAACAGGTCTAGAAAATGCTGGATAGACTATAAGTGACTTATCTGACAATGTTTGGGAGGCAGAATTAGATATGTAATCAGAGACTTAACGTTTTGTTCTTAATTCTTGGCTGTGGTTATACTCAGGGCTCAAGTCCTAAAAAAAGAAGTGGGGAGACTCACCAAGGTAGGCAGTATGGGTGTGATATCACTGCGTGTGACATCACAGGAAGTGACATCATTGTGTGTGACATCATATTAAGTGACATCACATGCGACATCACAGAAAGTGGCATCACAACCCATGACTTCACAGAAAGTGACGTCAGATCTTACGATTTCACATATATTTAGCAGGTCGATCATGAGTACATTTGAGCGCATTACAATATTAAAATAAAATTTTGCATTGGGGTTGTGGCAAAATATTGACGAAACCTAGTCGCAATAACTGGGCCTCAAATTATTCGTTTATTTTTGTTTTTTAACCCTGCTGCAATGAAATTGGCAACAAGGAGTAATGTGGCTGTAAATCTGTTCTGTTTAATTGGTTGCAATGTGTATTTTAAAATATCTTCTGGGGTTAAGGTACCTGCTGCAGAAAACTTTGTGTGCCAGCTAAATCTCAAAGAATAATAATAATGGTAAGATAACTCTGGAGGATAACGTATTTGTTGGAGAGATCTGTGTTTTGCCTAGTCCTGGTTTTGAATCATAGTAGTATAGAGGGTTAATATGTCTCTGCAAAGCACATTATGTAACACACAAATGACATATTTTTATTTTAGGTAAATGAGTAAGTAGGTTACTACTTTTAAGACAGAAATCCTTTTGTTACTTGCAGTTTATAAATTGTAATCCTTCTAATATAGCACAGTGAGGTATGCAAGACATGCTCCCACACCGTGTAACCCTCACTGTTTTATGAAACACTTCCTTTATATTAATGTACACACATGTATAATCTATAGCGTGATGTAAAGTCCTCTGACACCCTGCATTGGGATGAGTGGCACTACACACTACTCATCCCAATGCAGGGTGTCAGAGCGCCTTTCATCACATGTGCACAAATAACAAATAATTTAAATGCCACTATTTTGTTTAATTTCTTTTATGGCGCTTTAGCACTACAGTAATGCTAAAGCGCTATAATAGAAATAAAACAAAATAGTGGTATTTAAATTGTTATTTGTGTAAATACTGATTGGGGAGACCAACACATCTGACATTCTTACAGTGCATGCATATATATCCCTGACTGAAAAGTCAGGGATATATAAGGGACTGAAAAGTCGAAAGCATTTCTCTATTAAGCACCTATGAAGTGAGATCTTTGTTTCCCCTCCATTGCATCTAGGTGTGAGGCTCCCAATAGCTCCCCACCAGGATACTCCAACAAAAAGGGGCCTAATGGCCCCTTAACTTCGGACTTTGTTATGGGTCCAGCTTGCATCTGATAAGCCCCTTCTCCGTCTGTGCGTTGCTGCTCAGAATAAAAGAAGACAATGTGCAGGCACTGCTGAAAGTGTCCCGCTGTAAGAAAATGACGGCGGGACCTGTTCAGCATATTTGTGTAAATCCTGGAGAAGTAGAAGGAACGTGGCACTCCGCTAAAAGCGGCCAGCTTTGTAACAGGGTAAACGGCATCCACCCTCTGAAAATAGTGGGTAGATGGCATCTGCCCATGTCTACCCTCGACTCGAGCCCTGTTTATACTCCATGGGGGATATTCACAAGAACGTGCGATAAACATCGCCAAAATAGGCTAACGCAATTTACCATATCGCCGTCTATAGCGGGAAAATAACTCTGTGTCAACATCGTATTCCCAACACGGCGGTAACATGCGATAGTTTCCCGAGAACGCTTCAAATGTCCGCGATACAACTACCGCGACGGCGATAAAAAAAGAAACCCGAACGTGAAAAAAGTTGCGATGGGCCCAACTGCGATAAAAATCCAGCGAAAAGCAGTGCCAGGCCCGCAAGTCCCACAAGTAAGGCGGGAACAATCACTATAAAAGCGGCAAGAAAAAAACCTACAAAACACAAACAACTGCGAAGCACCATGGAGGGAGCCGGAGCAAGTACAGAGGACAACCAGAACCCCACAAGCCCCACAGAGGACCAGCCTGGGACCTCTGGGACAGGGAAGGGCAAGGAGAAGAATAAGAGGAACATGCGTGTCAGTACGCAGGAAAACCAGATCCTCATTACGGAGGTGACAGAACACCACCACCAACTGTCCTTCACCTCCACTGTGACATTGGCAACTAAAAATACAATATGGCAGTCCATCTTGGCCAAGGTGAATGCAGTCGGAGTGAAGAGAAGGGAAGTGGACAACTGCAAGAAGCGCTGGACTGATGTGAAGCGCAAAACCAAGCTGAAAATCGCTGCCAACCTGAGAGCAACAATGCAGACTGGAGGTGGGAGCCCAGCGACACACCAGGAGCTGGATGAGATGGAGGAAATGGTGAGCCGAGTCATCATTGGGGAGACGGTGGCAGGAGTTGGTGGACCGGACACTGCACAACATGACCCGAGCCAACAGCAACAGGGTGAGTAACGACCAGGGACTGGGGGGACGGGGGGAGATGGGCACAATGACACACATGCACAATTAAGTAGAGCACATCTGCAGACAAACCATGCCCAAGAGTCACAACTCCGACCAAGAGCCCAATTTACCCAAGTCTGCAATATCTCAGCACTGTATAAGCACAGAAGTGAAAGGCACACCGCCCGAAAGGGAGAAGGGCCAGCCAAATCAGAGCTGAAGGGGCAACACACCCACAATGCAGCACACACACATAAGAATCAGAGCACCTCAACATTGACAACAATGTGGTACAAACTGCAACACCCTCACAACAGAGCAGAGGACACAACAGCTGCCGCTTGTGTGTAGAAAATGGCCATTCGCATTTGGCATAGCAGGAAACTGAGATGACAATGGGCAAGTACAACCTCACATCCCTGATGGTGTAGAAATGCCAACTGTCCCGCATCAAATAGGCATCTCCTCACAAACAGTCACAATGTACATTGACATGCAGTCCGTCAGTAAACCTGTACAATGCGTGAACATACATGTGAACACGGTGTCAATCTGCATCTCCCCTTCACATTGCAGAAGGAGAATCAACACCTCCTGCAGAGCAGACACAACAACTCAGCACTGATGACGAAGAGGACCTCCCCAACATCGACACAGGCGCCCTCCAGCAGCTCATGGACAGCTTCGGCACCCCACCTCCAGGAGCAGGGCAGCCCAGCTGCATCGAGGAGACCCCACCCCCTGCACAGACCACACAGGAGGAAGCACCCACCACCACGGCTGTCTCCCAGGACCCCCACAACCAACACATGGCATTCCAACGCCATATGTCAGGGTGCCAGGAGAAGATGTCTGATCAGCTGCGGGTGGGGTTCGACCTCATGGCAGCCAAACTAGATGCCATACGTGGGTGTCTAAGTCCCATCAGGGTCCTCTTACAGTCCCTAACGGACACCCACTGTCCGCTCCATGCTCTCCAACAATCCATGGCTGACATCGCTGGAGTCATGACTCGGAGACAAGAACACCTGTCTAGTCAGAGTGGCTCCAGCGATGTCAGCCGGGAGTTGGGGCACATGCGGAAGATCATGGAGAACATGGAGCGGATGCATGCGGAACGATTGGCTGCCACGGCTGCACACCAGTGAGATGTAGTTGGGATCTTCCATGCCCTGCAGATCCTCATCATGGCATTGCCGCCACACGGCCTGGCGCGGATGAATGCTGCTGCTACTACTCCATCCACATCTCCGCCCCCTGAAGTGTCAGTGCCACACAGTGCGGCAGACCAAACACCACCACGCACATGTGAGGCACCTGACACATCAGAGGACGAAGATGATGATGAATCTGGCTTGGTGGTGAGAATGAAGTGGTAGCATACATCACCGCCACATGGCCTGTTTCAGCTTGTTTATGCCCTCTGCATCATGCCATGGAATAACATCTTCCGTCTCGTGTGAACGTTGGTAGTGGTGCGCGGTAAGATTTCGGATCCCAGTCACTCACCGCCGTGGCCAGATATGTGTGCACACTCTAGGGCGCTGTTCATCGTTCCAGACACCCTATGCACTGCGGTGCAAGGAGCCTGCCAGTGAGTTACAGGCTGGGTTCAGTTTACAATGCTCACTCTGCGGGTCACTTGTGATGGCGCCTTAATCCACTCCCGCCTCTTTACTCTTCCCTATGCTGCTGCGCGTACCCGAGTGGAAGGCTGTCGTCTCGGGCCCCCTGCCTGAGCACTATAATCGTGGTAGGCCTCTAGCGGCTTGCGGGGTAACACTTGTGGGTCGTTGCTGCGTTACACCAATGTCAGACCTCTCTGGGGCCGCAGCCCGCCCCCTGCATGGCCCCCGCTTGATCTCCTCTGTGTAGCCTCCAAGTTGGTATAATATGCTCTGATGGGGAGCGGGGGTGGAGGAGAGGTTGCCAACGTGGGACAGGTCCGCCTGGGGGCAGCGCTAACCTCACTCACACAGTCAGGTGCTCTTCCGGCCTTCACCTAAGCCCCGGATTCAGTCGCGCACTCCGCTCAAGCCCCGGAGGCAGGGGGGGGTGAGCAGGAGGGGTGGGGAGGTAGCAGTCAGCGCCCCCCCGGCCGCTCTCACCTGTGGTGCTACACTGGTCGATGGGGGGCCGGTTCGCCATGCTGTGGCGGGTGAAAGCACAGGCCCAGCCGGGTGTTACATGGATCCTCCTGCGGCAGCGATGAAGGCCACGCCGCTCGCTATCACGGCCTACTGCGTGAGCCCCGCTCAATCTCCGGCGGCCGCCCTGGAGGTATCCCCGCTTGCAGAGGGATGTCGGCTGCTCACCACGACTGCCAGGTAGTAGAAGCCGTCAGCGTGAGTGCTCTCGGGGCTCGCGGCATCCAGTCGACCTCGCCGGGGCCCCGGTCATCAGCATGCGCACCAGTCCGTATACTCGGGCAGCAGGCGGGCGGCGGGGGTGTCAGGGAGGCGGTCACCTTCCCCGCAGCTCTAGGTGGTGCCCGCAGCGTCTCGCCGGAAGGCCTCTCTCTACTTTCTGCTGCTCGAGGCTGCACTTGCTCTGCAGAGGCCGTCTGACGCGTGGGCCTCACTACAAGTCACTCTCTCCTCGATGGCGATTTCAGCGTCACGATTGGCCAGCAGGCGTGCCCTGGCCTCCTCGGGGCATTAGCTTATCAGGTTGGCTTCGATGAGTCGCGGCTCGAGGTAATGCAGCAGGATCGTGTTGCCCGGGCTCCGGAGCTCCACTAAGCTGCGTCCGCCATGTTCAGCGGTTAGCCATGCCCCCCTTCCATACGGTCTGTGTTTGTAGGTTCCGGGACTCCCAGGACGCGGACGTTGTCTCAGCGCAAGAGCACCTCTAAATCTTCATTTTTGGCCGAAATGATCTTTAGCAGGAGCTCAATGTCATGCAGTTTCTCTCCCTTAGTCGTAGCCTCATCTTCCACACAGGAGATTCTCTACTCTGCCTCACTGATGCGTCCTTCATGCTTCTCGAGCCGCTGCGTGATATAATCCATCCGCATGCTCATGGAATCCATCTTGGATTCGATAGATGTAAGGCTCTGCTTCATTGTAAGCAATAGGGATTTCACGTCTGTCTCTTCCGTTAGTGGAGGTGAGTGCTGGCTATCTGACATGGTAGTGTCTATATCTCCAGGGGGGTTTCGCGCTGACCTGCGGGCTTCAAAAAAGCAGTTTGGCCTGCTTTGTGTTGGTTTTGCCCATGGTGCTCAGGGCGTATCTGCGGCACCTGAGAAGTCCGCCGCCTTGCCACGACTAGGCAGTTTTTATGGTCTCTTTTGACCTATTTGAGTTTTGAGCTGTTATTTTTTTTAAATGTTTTGAGCATTGTAGAAAGATCTTACATCAAAAATAGTATGTATGAATAATCTGTCGGAAATTATTTTAATTCTCAGGGGGACTTGGCAAGGTTGCCCTCTCTCTCTCAAACTGTTCATATTATACTTTGAACCCTATTTGTAAATGCTCCAAAAGTCTGTAGCTATTCCACCGGTCTATCTCAGTGGCACTACACACTGCTAATGCCTATGATGTGGCCATTTTTCCCTCTGATCCTATTGCAGCTATTGCAGCAATAGTACCTGAGGCAATGGAATTTGGGCAGCTGTCAGGGTAATCAGTTAATACCAATAAGACCTAAATACTATTTAATTGCACCTCTCCGGAGGTCGATTCTTGGTTTGTAACATCAGCCACAAACTCAAGAATTCATATCTCTACTGATATCACTAAGGTTTATGAAATAACTATTTCCCCACCCTAGAAGCTATGCAGCAGAGTTTAATAAAATGGGATAGACTCCGGATTGGATTACAAGGTTGTTGAAATGTAATCTGGCTTGCTGCACTGCGAAATTTGTTGATAAATGTGCCCCTTAATGCTTAAATATATTTATGGCACAATCTATCGCATCCTACCTTATTTGTTCAAGCCTGGTCTCGATCTAAATTACAAAGGCTAGGACAGTTGTATAAGGGGCAAACGTTTCACTCTTTTGATACTTTGGTGACTAAATATTCCATTCCACAGAATGTTTTTTACCGATGCGTGCATATTTTATGGGGAAACCTTCCATTAGATTAGGATTAAATCCTGATATTGATATCCTAGAGTCCAATAGATATAAGGGTATCATTGGTAGGTCCTAACACCTGTTCCTAAAGAAACACCTTGGCGATATGCGAGCATTAGTCAGCTGTTAGACACATAGGAAAGGTGAGAGATAGCACTAACCATTGCTTGCAATAAAAGTATTTAAATATTTTGCACCTGAAAATACATAGTTACACGTTTATCCAGAACATATGTTATATACCAAATCGGTTGTTCTCTTGGGGCTGCGGTCCTGATTCTAAATATTTCCGCTGTCTGTAAGATGCGAAGAATATTTTGCACATCTGTGTGAAATCCCCACTACCTTCAGTTTTTGGCAGGAGATATTCCGTGTGCTAGGTGATCACTTGGTATTTCAGTTTTTCCTACAACCAAATTTATAGTATTTGAGTACTCTGAACAAGTAGTTCTTGCTAGATTGCAAACTACTAAACAAAGGCTGCAAAACAATAAGCCCCCCTACCAACGAGGATTGGTGGGCTCAATTTATTGGCATATGTGGCTTGGAACTATCTAGTATTCAGAAGGATGAGAAGTACTGCCAGTTGCTAAGTATCTGGGAACCTCTGATTTTATTTTTGAAAATGTCTTAGAAGTACGTCCTTATATATACTGTTTCTGATTTATATCTGTTTCTGATTAATTCCTTTCTCTTATATCAAATATTTGTAATAACTAACACCAGACTGCTCAATTGATTAACAATGTATTTATTCAGGTGTTTTGTCATTTCTGCTTTTTTGTATAAGATAAGAATAAAAATGAAGAATAAAAAGATGAGTCACTACTATAGTTCATGGTTGTATCAAACGATATAATTTGGTGGGGAGTGGCCAAGTCAGCAATGGCGGTGGTCACGAAGCCGTGAGCTCCACGGCCTGATGGACCCATAGGCCTGGGATCATGTGGCACCCCTGACTCATACGTGGTGTAGGGCCAGCGATAATGTGCAGCTGAGGCCAGGTGAGCGCACAGTTACGGAGTAGGTAACTCGTGAGCAGCGCCGGTGAGACAGTCCGGAGGGGAGGCTGATCTGATGCAGCCCCACGGTGAGACCAACCAATGGGATGGGGTGGGGTGGCCCTCCATGACCCAGGAAAGGCCTGGCACACCATTTTTGGGGCCCGAGACCATGAGACCACTGCAGCTCTCTGAGACCCTGGGGAGGACTTGTGCAGCCTGCTGGAGGCCCCAGAGGAGTTGTACAGCGGGCCTCTGAGACCAGATGTGATCGGAGGCAAGGCCCACCAGGGTGAAAGGCAGAGAGGCACAGGTGAGAGTGTGGGCCTCCCTCGTGGCCCAGGAAAGCAGGGCAATGAGGAGGCCGACCCCGACTGAGACAGCAGTGGGGGCCTGCACAGAAGACACAGGAGGTGGTACTCGACTGAGCTTAAACAGCTAAAAATTAAGTGTAGACGTCAGGAGGGAATTTGGAGATCGAACTATAGCGCGGAACATAGGAGTAACTACAACTTAGTATTAGAGGAATACAAGTCCTCTATAAAGCAAGCCAAATCAAAATATTTCGCTGCTAAAATTCAGGAGGCGTCGAACTCCTCTAAAGAACTGTTTAAAACTATCGCCATCCTATCCAAATGCCCACGGGATACGGTGTTTTCACCAAACCAACCATTAGTGGATAAAATGGCTGGCTTCTTTCAACATAAAGTACAGTCAGTATACAATGAGCTCCTGAACACAGTACCAAACCCAGTAGGGAATGGTACAGATGGACAAGAAGACACCGCCCCTGGTGATAGTCTAACACGGTTCCAAACGCTAGAACAGAATGAAGTGGTAGACCTACTGGTGAAAACCAAGTTGGGGTCTCCCTTGGACCCCTGCCCTCCTTTTATCCTACACTTAGCCCCAGAGGTGATCAGTGCCTGCTTGACCCCCTTACTGAATACAATCATTACTTCAGGGGTCTTTCCACTGTGCTGGAAAAAGGTCTGCATTAGACCCATTTTAAAAAAAAACCTCACTTGACCCTTTGGAGGTCAAGAACTATCGACCAATTTCTTGCCTCCCGTTTCCTTCCAGTTACTTGAGAAAGCCCTAAACAGGGAGCTGATGGAATACCTAGATAAGAATAACATCCTAGATTCTACGCAACATGGATTTAGAGCTCAGCACTCAACAGAATCTGCCTTGATCATGGCGACGGAAGAGATTAGAAAGGTGATGGATGGAGGTGGTAGGGCCACCCTAATACTACTCGACCTAACCGCAGCGTTCGACACCGTAAATCATCCGGTGTTGGTACAAAGGCTGAAAGCTGTTGGTATTGGGGAGAAGGCTCTAGCCCTTCTAGCCTCATACTTGGCAAACAGGGAACAGGCAATTCACTGGGATGGACTTCAGTCGGGAAAGTTCACACTCCCATGTGGCGTGCCCCAGGGTTCTGCCTTGTCCCCCACCTTGTTCAATGTGTATGTTGCCCCACTGGATAGATTAATAAAAAGCCATGGTCTCTCTCTTGTGTCATATGCGGATGACACCCAATTAGTGGTGTCAGTTACGCAAAACGTGGACCTGACGGCGGAAAGGTTCCGGAACTGCCTAATGGCATTGATGGCCTGGATGAACTCAAACTTCCTGAAGTTAAATACGGAAAAAACTGAGGTCATAGAGATCGGGCAGAAATCCACGGTCTGGAGCGAACTCTGGTGGCCGCCTGAAGCCGGAACATTTCCTGTCCTGTACCGAAGGCCAGAAATCTAGGGTTTCTGGTCGATAAGGACCTAACGCTTGCCTTCCAGATAAATCAAGTGTCATCGGCTTGTTTTTTTACGTTGAAAGTATTGCGGAAGATTCTCCCATTCATCCCACCCTCGTTAAGGAAAACGGTAGTCGGTGCGCTGGTTTTGTCTCGAATAGACTACTGCAATGCTTTATACCTAGGCGCGGGTGTCAGACAGCTCTCTAAACTACAGTCTCTACAAAACGCGGCTGCACGAGTACTGTTAGAGCTACCTAAACACCATCCAACATCCTCGAGCCTAAGACTCCTCCATTGGCTCCCAGTCCGCCGAAGAATAGACTTTAAGGCTCTTTGCCTAGTCCATAAAGCCCTCTATGGAGGAGGGGCGGCAGACATTCAACTCTTATTCCCGCAATATCTGCCTGTACGCTGCCTCAGGTCGGCAAATACCGGACTGGTCCTTCTCCCCAGGATAAGAAGAGCTAGATGGGGCGGAAGGGGGTTCTCCTACAAAGCGGCTAAATTGTGGAACTCCCTCCCAATCCACATGAGACTGCAGCCCAGCAGGACTCTTTTTAGAAAGATGATTAAAACATGGCTCTTCTCTAAGTTCTAGGCCTGCCAACCAGGTGGACGGCTACTACCTCAGCACCAAGACGCCTCGGCATTAGTGCGCTCTACAAATATTTCAGTCAGTCAGTCAGTCAGGACGGGCCTTCCCTCAGGGTCCAGACAAGGAGTCGGAAAGGCTGAGTAGGGCACTGGCATCCACTATATTGATGGTATTGATGAACCTAGATAGCACCATGGGAGGCCAACCCTACTTTGGTGGAGATTGTGCCCAGACCTCATGATACGGGGGACTGGCGTGGGTACCACCTGAACATCATCACACAAAAAGAAGTAGGAGTGGAAAAGATCGCTTAAAGAGTTATATATGGCAAAGTCAACATGTTTGAAAAACTGCCCTCACCCGCACGAATGTGGCATGCTTCATCATTGAGCTGCTAAACACACCCCTGCGCAGACCAACGCATGAGGTGGAGCAATAGGGTGGGGGAGACAATACACACACAACGAAGAGTAGGGATCAAGTGAAGAGTAAGTGCAGAAAATGATGCTGAAACTAGCTCAGGGATATCCAAATCCCTATTTTATTCCTGGACTCCCTGGCCAGGATTAAAAAGGTCTAACAACCTAGAGGATGATGGTGAACAGGGTAAATTATGAACCGTTCACCCCTCCTCTCTGCAGATAAGTCAACATGTTTCAGCCGGCTATTGTGTCTTCCCCGGCTTTCATCAGGACTGATAGATCCCTCTAACGCTGCCCTCCTTTCAACATAATAGGGTCTAGGAATAACACTATACTCACGTATGGGTCTTGTATTCGCACTTCGAATATAATCGAGTTTCACAGCAGTATGCACGGCGCACGGAGAGACATAGAGACGGAGGCAGGCTTACCTTGACGAATGTGTGACTACAGGGGGCCTCCCTCGCTCCGACGCCCTTTGGAGCACATACTGCTGTGAAACTCGATTATATTCGAAGTGTGAATACAAGACCAATACGTGAGTATAGGGTTATTCCTAGACCCTCCTATTTTAGAAAGGAGGGCAGGATTAGAGGGATCTATCAGTCCTGAAGAAAGCCTGACACAGAGCTCCGTACCTGGGGCTGACTGAAGACACTTCGACCCCCCCCGAAGGAGGACACAAACGGCGTAGCCTGGGAGTGACTTGCTGACAGCGCAACCACCAAGGTGAAACCACTGGGCCCCCTACACCCCCATACTGGGCTTTTGCCCACCCCAAGAGAGAGACCCAGGGTCTGCGATCATTGGGGAGATGCCAGTGACCCCGGAATCTCCTAGGGCTAGGCTTAAGTGGAGTACCCCTGGGAGACAGAGTGCCAAGTCACAGTATCAGGTGGGGGATGGTGCGAACTAAGCACCCCAAGATGGTGCTGCCAGTTGTGATAGGCAAGCCCGCTCTGCATCCTCCCCCCAGACAGAGGAGAGGGACCCACTAGAGGCCTATAGAGGGTCGCTCCAGATGCAACAGTGTTCACCTGATTGGACTCCCCAAAAGGGTGGAGGGCCTGAGCATCGAACTCTTTCTGGAACAATGGCTGTTGAGAGATGGTGTTGGGTGGATGAGCCTCCAAAATGAACACAGTGGAGTGGGCCCACAGAATTGTGGGGGCCCTTATCCAAGGGCACCTCCTTGGCCACTGATCGCCAGGCTGCTCAACTACAGGGACCGTGATTAATTCCTCCAGGTGACACAACGGCATGATCCATTGACAATTGAGGGTAGCTCAGTGAATATTTGTCTGAACTATGCAAGGGCTGTTCAAAGACAAAAAGGCACTTTCCTGCTAGTTAAGCAGCACCTACGGTGCCTTAACTTAAAGCATGCCATGCTATTTTTAGCCAAATTAATGGTGACTACCCCTGAGGACTCTTACTTCTTAGCCACGGCCCAGGAAGTTTGGAACTGGAGGAAGTAGAAGGGCTACTTGATGCCACAGGTGTCCGAGCGACCACCAGCCCTGGAATGACAAAAACGTGGCCCGAAGAGGGCTTAGAGTCGGAAGAAGCAGATGAACTCCACTAAAGATCAGGCACAGTGGGAGTGATTGAGGGTTGTGCAGGAAGTGATGGAGGGCAATCCCTGGATGTTAGCCACTAAATGGTCTATGCTCCACAGGGACTCTATGGATTCTGGGGCCAGTGAGGGGGTTGCAGAGGTGGGGGAGGAGGTGGAGGCGGTGGAGGCCTCACCACTGCAGGTCACGTCGATGACAGCAGACTAACTTATTTGATGGTCTAACATCAAAGACTGGGGGCCCAGAGAAGGGAGGATGATGAGAATGGTGAGGCGAATTGAGAGGCATTACTTATCGAGTTATCCAGCAGGTTTAAAGGCCAACCCACACATACACGTACTACTACTTTGTTTAATCTGGTTACACAATAGACGCATTGTTACGGGGGTGACAGGTACCTCGAGCATTGGGGGTGAGTAGTTAGAAAACTGCAGCATGAGGAGATAGGGAGGGGGTGTTATTTGGGGAGGGAAACAGGGTTGTTTTGGGGGGGGACTGCCCTAGAATCCAATGGAAGGCTTTGAAGGTGGTTCTTTTAGCACACTGTTCCACATCCCAACATGTCCCCTACACAGCAGATGACCACTGCCTAAAAGACGTTCATCACAATCTTTTCCTGGAATGTCAATGGCCTCGCGTACAAATTGGCGAGAGGGCTAGTGCTGGAATATCTGGCGCGATGTGCCCTGGACTTAGTCTTGCTGCAAGAGACCCATTTATTGGGTAATCAGTGTGAGTTTCTAGAAAGGGCAAATACACTCTTCTGGTCCACTCCGGTTTTTTTACGGGCTCCAAGGGTTCATGTATCTTGGAACATAGGCCACTGCCATATTTAGTTTTGCAGACCTGGGTGGACCTGCAGGGCTGCTGGTCTGTGGTGGGAGGCACGAGGCAGGGCGAGGATTTCTATGTAGCCTCCTGGTACTTTGCCCTGGGGTTGCAGTCATGGGGTCTGTAATGCATGGGAGACTGGACCACGAAGGTCCTGGAAGCACTGTTATTGGTTGGGGCTGCTCTGAACCTAACCTGACACAGTACATTAGATAGTGTGGCTCGGAGGAGCGGGCCACCTCAAGAGGATACTAGATTGCTCACATTCCTGAATGCCATAGGAGTGACCGATCCCTGGTGGGCCACGCACCCGAGACTATGGTAATATTGATTCATGGCAAATGTTATATGATTGATGTCACTCCTGGACTACTCTGCCCAGGGGCGTCTCTGACCATGCGTCTCTGAGCCTGCTGCTCAAACAGCGTACCCCCCGCTCCGCCCTGGATTGTAGACTTGACCCATGGGAACTGGTGGACTGGCAGACCAAGAGGTTCCTCCAGGAGGTGATGGAACTTTACTTGCAGGCGAATCGGGGCCCTGAGGCCTCTGGGGTGTGGTGTATGGAAGACATGCTATACAGTAATAAGAGATCAGCTCCTAGCCCATGTGGGTGGAAACAGAAGGGCAGAGAGAGAGATCGGGAAGCTGGAGGCAAAGCTAGCAGATTGGGAAGCCCAATACGCCCTGCACCCAACCGACCGTTTGACCTCCCATATAGAGGCAACAAGGGATGACTATCGTACTCTTCTGTATCAGGAGGCGCAGCAACTTCATAGGTCCATGAAATATAAATTGTACGTTGTGGGCAATAAGACCGGAAAACTACTAGCTTGGTTGGTGTGCCAGGAGGAAGGATGGAGATGGGTCCATGAAATACACGATGGGAAATGCCACAGGGCAGCAGCGGCTTTTTTTTGGGAGACTTATACTTGTCAAGATTTGATCCAGGTACGATCCAGGACATGGATTGTTTCCTACAGGACATCCCAGTTCCACAACTGAAATCTTTGTGACCTTCGGCTGATACTCTGGGCTGCACATTATCTGGGAGATATGGCACCTTTTCCCCCTAGTGGGATGGCAGCCGCAGGAGCATTGAAAATGTCCCATGTCAATGTTCCGATACCTGGGTATTTACATGACCAGGGATAAGCAGATCTTTTTCGATAATAACTTGTGTAGAATTCTAGAGGAGTACAAGCAGGACATGGATCATTGGTGCAGGCTACGCATTTCTTTGCTGGGCCGGTCCACCCTTTACAAAATGATATATTGTTCTAAATTCCTGTAGGCGCTGCAAAATTTGCTTTTCCTGGTCCAAGAGTGATTTTTTAGCCTTGCTGGTGCTGTAACCAGGCTCCTCCTGTGGGACAGAGGCTGCCCGCGGATAGCGCTGTTGACGCTCATATGGTCTACCTTCGACTGAGGCAATGCGTTCCATCCCTACATCTCTACTATTGGGTAACACAATTGGCAGTAGTAAATGACTGGTCCTTCATGGAACAACACAAACCAACATTGATGGCTGACCGGCAGGCTATGGACCCACAGAGATATGTCCGACAGTTGTATGGTAGGGGTAAACTGGACTCCTTGCCACCCCCAACAGCGATGGTGATTAGGATATGGATCGAGGTCACTAACAAGGCTGGGTGTGTCAAAGGCCTCTCGAACGACTTGCACAGGAGTAGAACGACGCCAGAACCCGATGCCCCACTCCAACTTCCCCGTCGTCAATAATTAACTTGCACAACAAGAAAACTCGAAGGGGGGAAAGAGGAATTGTGACAGAGAAGAGACAGCCAAGCTTCACCAGATCTTCTTCAGCCTTCTACACGCTCCAAATTTTCTTTATCTTCTGAGCGCTGCTCTGGGTGAGATACTGCAACAAACAGGTGACACTTACTTTCATACCTTTACCATATCCCTTTAGTATTCACAATTACTTAAATTACATACTTATCATTTTCTTGGCTCTTGCCTCTCTTCTGTTCTTTCTTTTGTTTTGATTAAGGTTTCTAACTTCTCTAAGTAGGTTTTTACACGCTCTTTTTCTCTTGCCTTCTGAGCGCAGTACTTAGTGGTGTTCTGCAATAAACATGTATTATTACTTTCTCATTTCTGCTACAATATGCTTTAGAAATTTTCATTTATTTTAATTCATACTTTAAACCTTCATGTCTCTTGCCTCTTATTCACCTTGTAGATATTTTGAATATACCTGAGAGGAATGTCACTAATTATGTATTATTTATTGCTTCCTCTCCGGCTAAGATTCCAAGAGATCGGGCAACTACATCGGTTAACTTCTCAAAATCAGGTTAGTGGAAATGAATCTTACTGTACTGTATGACAGCTTTCAAATGCTATTTATCTTACAGACTCTGATAACTAAGGACTATTCAAGTGGACTTCTCAGGAGAACGAGACACCCAAAAGTAAAGGTGAGAGAAGTCTTCAAATCACCTAATACTGGTGCGCAACACAAGTCGAAATTTTACAATAACGTAAGCCTCTAAGCGCAGGCGCTTGATTTAAACTATATACAAATAGCAATGCGCGAACGCTACAAGCAGACGCTTTCCCGCTTCGCGCATGCCAAGACACACGTTTACTCTCGGTGTCTTCAAGAACACTTGTAGGAATTTCTAGTCACTGCGCAGCTGCAAGCCAAAGACAGAACACGTGCGAAGCCTCACACGAGTTTAGTATGAAACAACCTTAGTTGGGAACTGCTGACGGCACCAACACTTCAGGTATGAGCTAATTCTGAGGCGCGATGAAACTAAAACGTCGTATAATAACGCGACGCTCTACCTTGACTAACTTTCGCGCCGAAACTAGGATAAGGGTCCTACTCCTCTGGAATCTCAGGTGAAGTGCAAGATTCCAGAGGAGACGCACCTGGACATTCTAACTGTGCTTCCTTTCGTGAAACACTAGTCTACTGAAGAGCATATAGTTTTCCGGCGGCCATCTTGAAATTCCACTTGTACCTCCCTGATTTAACATGCACCTTTTTCTTAGTGTAACTGGGGTTTTTTAGTGTAAGGGCACTGACAGAACTGTTAGTTGGATTAAGACACTGAGGAGTTCTGACAGGGTGGGAAGGCAAAATCACACTAGAAATGCCCCTGTGGGACGCAGCAGTCCTGGCCCTGCTGCAAAAGGTGGCGGGAGGAAGTAAGTGGGACTTGTTGGGGATCTCAAAGGTGGGGGATATTTGGACGGAATCATGAATTATGTCATTCACAGACCTGCAGGCACAGTATGAACTCACATGGACTCAATACCTACGGTATCTGCGGGTTAAACACATACTGCAGAAGAGTATAGCTATATCTGATGAAAGCCCCCTAGAATATAAACTACTGGGGGTCCCACTGCACCATGCTTTCTCACTAATACATAGAACATTACTAGTCAGTACCACACCCCCCTTGACAGCTCTACCGGACAAGTGGGAGGGAGATCTGAGAGTCATTGAAGACGATGCATGGAGTGAAGCCTAAAGATGCCCCTGCGAAGTCGCAATCAGAGCAGGGTTTATGCTTATTCAACTTAAAATCATACATAGAGCATACTACACAAGGAAGTAACTATTCCTAATGGGCATTGCCGCCTCTGATCTCTGCCTCAGAGGATGCACACAACAGGGTACCTTGTGGCACACGCTTTGTGACTGTGCTAAATTGCGTCCTTTTTGAAGGGGTGTCCAAAACTGGATAGTGCAGGCCATTGACCAGACACTGGAGCTCAACCCCAGGGTGTTTCTGCTGAATATCTGGGGGGAGCAGACATTAGACAGGAGAGCGCTTAACTTCTGTAATGTGGCTTTGATGGTTGGCAGATGCGATATAGTCCAAGCATGGGGATGCCCAGGGTGTCAACTGTGACCAGGTAGGATTCCAACATGTATTGGTGTATGAGGTCTGAACAGCAGATCTACAAGGCCAGAGCATGCCCAGGCAAGTTTACCAAGATATGGGGACCATGGCAAAGTCTGATGGAGGATATGGAATAGGTTATTGGATGCTGACCATTTGGCTTATACAGCATATATTGAAAATCAACTACTGTATACAACAATACATATACAAATATGTAAAGTCACAGGACTGTCAACAACATATACTATTACATACATAAATGTGTGCAATGTACAAAGTGTATTACATAGAACACAATCACAATAGAATTCACAATACACATAGAAAAAGACATAATTGGGCGTCCGTTTAAGCTTAACAAGTATGATACAACATATAGTCTTATTCTTTGACATTGATATATGGAATACTAGTACAGAATGCCTAATCTGTATATAAATGTTTCAACCCCTAATCAAAGAGTGCTATTTCAAAACATCACCCAGGGTCTTCTTCAGGACTATGGATATATTTCGGAGCAACCTGTATGGTAAAAAAATGGCGTATCAATGTGGTAGCATGCCTAGTCTGCACATAAAGACAAAGGAGGGAGTCCCTCGTGCACCTTTCACCTGTATGAAAGGCCTTTAGGTTGCTACATGGATGGAGGGATCGCAAAAATCTCAGAAGTACTCAATATGTACCTATATTTGAAAAACAGTATTGACCAGATGTCAAATCATATAGAAATGAGAGCATATAATGTGCTCAGAGCATTAGTGCCCCTACCTTTGGGATCCGGTTCAGGAGCCGCTATGCACTTTCCTGAATGCCCACACCAAGGGGTAACTATGGAAAAAGGGAACAAAGGATTAATGGGATAAACATTAGAACTGCAATTCAAGCACATTCTAAGGTTGTGCAGTGTGCTTTATCATGGAGTAGTCCTACCTTATCTGTCTAATAGAGACTGGGGAGAAACGTCGCACATCTTATTCCCTCCTCTGTGTTGGAGTTGGATATTGGGAGCCGATAGTGCTTCCTGTGTCTTCGTGATTTAAATAATTTCTATCATTTCTATAGAGGACATAATGTAAAATGTCCCCCGTGGTTAAATAAAAACTAAAAAAAATTACAAAAATGAAATTGGTTCCCACTTAGAAACGCCATATCTGATATACCTTCAAAATCGGTGCCAATGCATCCGTCTGTCTCCGCAGCCCGACATGAGTCTACTGATAAGATGTGGGCCAGCAGAGAGAGAGGTAAAAAAGGGGTGACAGCCGTTACGTTTGAGTGCACGCACGAGTCAGCGCGCTGTGAAGCAGCTGCTTATTGAATCATGGTAACGCAGGAGCCGCAAAAAATGAGCTTTGTGATGGTCATAGCAAAGCGGCCTCGGCGTGAAACGGATATGAGAGAGGATCCCCTGTCTGTTGGAATGGAGTGTAACCCTTCACAATAAATCAAAGGTGCCCATGATTTATTGGGGTACCTGCCAATAACGATAGTCATATTATGACTTACTATTACAGTGTTCAATTTATCTCAAAAAGATCATTAATCAACATTGTGCCCTTATCTCAGATGAGACTGACACCTATGAGAAACCACTCTTTGCTCTTAAAAGGGGATGCAATATACATGATTTTGTGGTCAGGTCTTATTTGAAGACACAACCAGCCCTGACCTCCGGGCCCAGCTATAACTACCACTCCTAATTGGTAATTTCAAATGTGGACGATGCAAGGCTTGTGACCTTGCTCTGGAGAAAAAAGAGTTCACGTACTCTGATCGTACATATGCACTCAAACATCACACAAATTGGAATTCTACAGATGTCAACTATGTAATAAAATGCCCCTGTGACATGGTCTATGTAGGACAGACCATGCAAAAGTTAATGCCAGAATCCTTCAACAATGTTCAAGGATTCGCTGCAAGACACAGGGTGCAATATTGTAATCGTATGCAACACACTGCTGACAGTCTAAGATGGTGGGAATTGGAAAAAGTGATTCATAACCCCAGAGGAGGGGACTTGGCATCCATTCTCAATTTACGCGAGTGCAAATGGATACATTTGCTAGACACGGTCAATAAGTGGCTGAATAAATCTGCGTAGATATCGAGACAGGCTTCCCTCCTCTGTATGGGTTAGACGTCCAGTGCCAATAAGCAGTACTGTATTGTTCTAGCATGTATTCAATCCTGTCATGCATGGATCGTTATACCTTGACTCAATGACTCATGGATTTAAAACAATTGCTGTTCTACATAAGCTATGTCCTTCACTAATGATGCTATTATATTGTATATTAATCATGGAAATGCAGCTTATTGTATATAATTGTATATAAATGTGTAGTGGCCAGGTGGTCATATTTACATTATTGTTACAGACAGCAACATGTGGTAATCATCAAAATGCATCATGGTGTATATCATTAAAATCACAATGTGACTATTGTTATTGGCAGGCACCCCAATAAGTCATGATTTATTGTGGAAGGTTACACTCCATTCTAATAGACAGGAGATCCTCTCTCATATCCGTTTCACACCGAAGCCGCTTTGCCATGACCACCGGGAAGCTCGTTTTTGGCGGCTCCTGTGTTATCATGAGTCATCGAGCAGCTGCTTTGCAGCTCGTTGACTCAGACGTGCACGCCTACATAGCAGCCATACCCCCTTTTTTTGCCTCACTCTCTGCTGGCCCGCGTCTTATCAGTAGACTCGGGTCGGGCTGTGGAGACAGATGGATGCATTGCCACCGCTTTGGAAGGTATATCGGATATCATGTTTCTAAGTAGAAACCAATTTCATTTTTATAATTTATTTTTGTTTGTATTTAACCACGGGGACATTTTACATTTTATCCTCTATAGAAATTATTTAAATCACGAAGACACTATCGGCTCCCATTTCCAAATGCCAACACAGAGGAAGGAATAAGATGTGTGGCATTTCTCCCCTGTGACACCGGTTATTAGACAGATAAGATAGGACTGCTCCATGATAAAGCACACTGCACAACCTTAGAAAGTGCTTGATTTGTAGTTCTAATGTTTAGCCCATTGCTCCCTTGTTCCATAGTTTCCGCTTGGTGTGGCCATTCAGGAAAGTAGATACCAGCTCCTGAATCAGATCCTAAAGGTAGGGACACTAATGTTCTGAGCACATTATACGCTCTGATTTCTATATGATTTGGCATCTGGTCAATACTGTTTTTCAAATATAGGTACATATGAAGGACTTCTGAGATTTTTGTGATCCCTCCATCCATGTAGCAACCTAAAGGCCTTTGATACAGTTGAGAGGTGCATGAGGGACCTCCTTTGTCTTTATGGGCAGACTAGTCATGCTACTACATTGATACTCCGTTTTTTTACCATACAGGTTACTCTGAAATATATCTATATTCCTGAAGAAGACCCTGGGTGATGTTTAGCAATAGCACACTTTGATTGGGGGCGAAACAACGATGTACAGATTAGGCATTTCGTACCAGTATTCCACATATCAATGCCAAAGAATAAGGCTATATGTTGAATTATACTTGCTATGCTTCCACGGACACCCAATTAAGTCTTTTTCTATGTGTATTGTGAATTCTATTATGATTGTGTTCTATGTAATACACTTTGTATACAGCACATATTTATGTATGTAATAGTATATGTTGTTGAATTGTCCTGGGGCTCTGCATATTTGTATATGTATTGTTGTATCCAGTATATGATTTTCAATATATCGGGCACATTTTTGAGCTTATAATGTCAGTCTCATCTTTTTGCCTGTGTGGTATTCAATGTTGATTGTATGCCATTGATTGGTTTTCCTAGATGTCAGGATAAATGCAAAACGTTCTGAAGCAATTCTACATTTCTCGACAGAACCAACCATTAGTATATACTGTTATAGTTCCCCAGGGTCTGTGCGACACTGGGTTACCCCATTAATATTTAACATTACAAAAGAAAAGCAGAATTTTACAGAACAACATGGTGTAGTGTCTGCCACCACCACCAGTAACATCTCCACCCTCAGTCATGTATCCTCCATAGAATGGTCACACCCAGCCCATAGACAAGCTGGGATGCCTCAGGCACCTTTCCCCCTGTACCCATTCCTGCAGCACTAGTGTCAGAAAAGGCACTTGCCACTTTAAAAAGCATCTCTGTTGCTCAGACTGCAGTACTAAATGCCATTCTGTGTGTTGGTCAACAACTAACACAAGTAATCAACATCATGGATGGCATTCACTCTGCCATACCTGCCTTACAGAGAGGCTTATGTTCTGCATGTGCCTCCCCTTAACACTACTGCAACTCCCAGACCTCCATCCATTCATGACTCCCACCTGCCCATTACTCCTGCACCCATTTCCACTCCTACCACATCACAACACCCTGACCCCATTCCCCACACCTCTACACTTACAGACACGCAAGCAGCAACAAACATGAAACCAATTGTAAGCCACCCACACTAAACACCTAAAACATAACCAAAAATACATGCACACAAGCATAAACCTCACACAAGAAACTAACATCCACCAAAGCATCCACAGCAACATCATCACAGAGTAGCACACAGGCACTACATCTTCCCTATCCCACAAACTCTCCCCAGATCCTAAACCTACCCTTACCCTTAAACCCAACAACCATACTGCTTCCTCCCATATCCCTGGACCCTTACTAGATCCTAAACCTACCCTTACTCCTAAATACATCACCCATCCTGCTTATCCTGCTTCCTCCCATATCCCAACTAAAATATGTGGTTTATAATAAATGGGCTTTGCTACAATGACACAGGCAGAAACAAAGGTTCGCCATAAGGGATATTTTTAATATACCTTGTTGTGGATGGGAAAATATTTAATGTTGAACAATGATTACATCTTCTTTTTTTTTTTTTCCTCATTCGCCTTAGATATAAACAGAGTTATTTTCTGATCCTCTGGGGCCCCTCTCTTGGTTGACACCAACCAGAGAGCTCTGTTTTCTAAAGGTGCACTTTACACAGAACCTCTCCTTTCATGGTTGTTTTATTCCGACTCTCTCTCAGAGCCACCCTTGGGACAACCGGAGTGGTGAAGTATCTCAGTGTAGAGGCATAATCATTGGACTGTGTTTACCTCATTTTCCAACCAGCTCATACATGGTAACAGGAAGTCATTTTTCTTATTTAGTGATGCCCTTTCTAGATTAATTACATGCTTCACAGAATGTATCCTATCTCTGATAGTCGGGGAGGCATTCTTTATCCAATTTTTACAGATTTCCCTCAGAGCAAGTAAAATTAGATAGAACATTAATTTGTTATTTTCTATGGATAAAGATTCAAAATTTGCCAAAACCCCGAAAAAACCCACCAGTGGGCTTACCTGAAATTCTACCCCAAGGATTGCAGAGATGCTATTACTTACGTCTGCCCAAAAATGTTGTAATATTGGGCACTGCAGGAACATATGCACATCATCTACCTTTTCTTGGGAGCATTAAGGGCATTTTGGAGTGGCACCCTTCTCGAATTTAGAAAGCCTTAGAGGAGTCCAATACACCCTGTGAAGACAGAAAATGTGGTGTCTTTTTAAATTTTCAGCCTGGACTGTGGAATACAAGGTATTACATGATACTTGCCATAATTCTTCTAACTGGATCCCTGGCAAGCTCTTTCCCCACAGCTCCGTCGGCAGTGTGAAATCGCCCTCTGCAAGATTAATCAGGAGCCAATATAGATTTGCCACCTCTTTCTTTTTCACAGTTTTCCTCATTAGTGCAGACTCCAAATCATTCGGGGTGCCAACGACTGCTCCAGTTGCTTGATGCCAGCTCTTCAGTTGCAAGTATTTGAATCTGGATAGCTCCTTATCCGTAATGTCTAACAAACTTTCCCAAGAAAGTAGAGTGCCATCTTTAACTAGTTGTTTCCAGCATAGTATTCCCGCTTTTCTCAGAGGCACCGCCAAGGAATCTTTTGTCCATTCCGGGGAGCCAGGGGCATCCCAAATCGGGGCCAGCACACTATAATAGTTAATTTTTAGCATCTTTCTGATTTTATGCCATGTAAAAGCTAACCCATACAAAATCTTCAGGCGCACCTTTTTGAAGTATCTGGGGTCTCCAAATTTATAGATAAAACCTTGATCCCCTCCCTTCACATCCAAGAGCATCACTTTCAACATTCTCCCGATATCTGAGCCATCTGGTTCATTCAATAGCATTTTCCCAGACCTCAAAAGAAAAACCCATGCATAATACACTAAATCTGGCAAAGACAGACCTCCCTTATTTTTTTTTCTGCTAAGTTTTTTCCATGAGATTCGTGTGCCTTTAGAGGCCCATATAAAACTGCTTATTTTTGACTGTAGCTTCTTAAGCCAAACTTCTCTAAAAACCAATGGGATGTTCTGGAATATAAAAACGAGTTTTGGCAAGACCATCATTTTTATTAGATTTACCCTTCCAACTATAGTCAACGGTAAATACGCCCAGCTTATTAATGATTTAGATATCTCTTTACTAACTTTTTTCAAATTAATTTCCGTGATTTTCTCGATATTTTGTGAGACCATGATACCCAGATATCTTATCTCCTTTTTTATTCTATATTGTTGTGTATCCATGTTCCATGCCATGCATTCTGTTTTAGACGCATTTACCTCATAACCTGAGATGCTGCCAAATTGAGAAGCTTGGTTATACAGTACTGGGACCGCAGAGGACAGGTCTGTAGTGTACACCATTGAGTCGTCGGTGTACAAGGCCACCTTTTTCCCCCAGCTTTTATACTTAAAAGGAGAGATTCTAGGTTCTTGTCTAATTTTTACAGCTAGGGGCTCTATATATAAGTTAAAAAGTAAAGGAGATAAGGGGCACCCCTGTCTGGTTCCCCTCTGGATTTTAAAAGAGGCAGATAGGTTTCCATTCACCAATACCCTGGCTGTAGGCATTTGGTATATCAAACTCACAGTCCTACAAACATTTTCTCCCAGGTTACACAGTTTCAATATTTGTAGTAAATAGGGCCAATTTACCCTATCGAACGCCTTTGTGGCGTCTAAAGTAATAATGGCCAAAGGTGTATTATAAAGTGTAGCTAGATCTATTGCCCCTATTAAGTTATAAGTCAGATCCTGGATCCCTCTCCCTCGGACAAAACCTTTTTGATCTTCGTCTAAAAGATCCCCCACCACCCCATTTAACCTCTCTGCTAAGATCTTGGCGAAGATTTTATAGTCGTAGTTAAGCAGAGAGATGGGTCTGTATGAGTCACAGGAATTAGGAGGCTTTGCTGGTTTGAGAATCAGTGCGACTGTAACTTCGTTCCAGAATATTGGCATGTCCCTACCTCCTTCAAACATTTGTGAGAATAACTTCTCCATTACTGGGGTAAGAACCTCCTTCAAACATTTATAGAGCTCAGCCGGTATCCCATCAGGGCCTGCCACTTTCCCCGACTTCCCTGCCATAATGGCCTTCTTAACCTCATTTCCTATAATTGGACTATTAAGATTATCCGCATCTTTTTTATTGATTTTACGAGGAACATCCTGGCCCAGCCAGGCCTCGATACCTTCTTGTGTGACTGTTAATTCCTCCTGGTAGACCTTTTCAAAATGATTATGGAAAGCTTCTTCTATCTCCTCACTACTCGTAAGTAAATTTCCCGATATTTCACATCTCATTTCTTTTATAAATCCTTTTGCCTGATCGTTTTTGACTTTCCAGGCTAGGAGTTTTCCACAGCCTTCCCCATATTCAAAGTGGGCTAGCTTGCCACCCTTTCCTTAATCTTTGTTCGACCACCTCAGCAAGTTCCAGCCTGGAAGTCTGGAGAGATGCTTGAATACCTTCTGACTCCTGCCTGCTCTCCTGAGATAATAACTGATGTTCCAACTGCTGGATATTGTGTTCAATTTGCCCCACTTCAGCCCTGTACTTCTTTTGTTTGGATATCTGTAGAGACGTTACATACCCCCTTAAGAAGGCTTTATAAGCATCCCATACAACTCCCAATGGGGCACTATTTTGGTTTATTGCAAAGAACTCTTGTGTCTCTACACTCAATTTTTCAACCACTTCCTCTTCTAATAATATTGCGCGGTCCAAAGTCCACCTCCTATGGGCTGGTCTAACTGGCAGGTCTAAGAATAAGGTTATTGCAGAGTGGTCTGATAAATGTGCCCTTATATTGCATCTTTTACCCATCTTTTCAGATCTTGGTTAATTAAAAAGAAGTCCAATCTTGATTTGTGTCCATACTTTTTATTATTAAAGGTGTACCCCCTTTTGCTTCCCATTTTAAATCTCCAAATATCCATCCGTCCAAACTGCTTCATAGAGGCCTTTAGTACCGACCTCATCTTACAATTTAATATTGCTCTGCTTTTCAAAGAGCGATCCAACTCTGGATCCAAGACCACATTAAAATCCCCAGCCAGGATTATGGGATCCGGAAAGTTTAGTAATTCCGTGAGTAAACCTCTGAGGGGGCTGGGATCATCTATGTTTGGTCCATAATATCCCACCATGGTAAATTTATGTGAGTGGAATTTAATTTTAATTATTACCCACCTCCCCATTTTATCTACTCTACTATCTTCTACTATTATGAATGGATTCCTTTTAATCAAAATTGCTACTCCTCTTATGGTTAGCTGTTGAGTGGTACAAATAAGATCTTGGACCCAGCTTCGGGTTTTAAATAGATCCCTCATTTCCATGTCCATTAGATGAGTTTCCTGTACTGGGGCATCTTTAAGATATGGTAGGATTTTTTCCCTTCTATATTTCACTCTTAACCCGTTCACATTCCATGACAGGACCCTCAACTGAACTCTTTGGTCACTTATTGGTTTTGTCATTTTCCTTTCTTCAACAGAACTCATACTGAGGCGAACCGGACATATTTGTTTGTTTTTTCCCTCTGCTCCCCACCCCGTGTACCCCAACCCTCCCCCCCCAGAACCCACTGTGCAACCTACCCTTGAGAACCCTCCCTTTCCTTCTTTTATGGCCTTAAAACTGGCCTATGGGGCCCCCCCCCGGAGTAGGGAGAATATATTTCATGTTTCAACTATTGGTCGCTCCCTGCTCTCCAATATGTATTTCTTTGTCTGCGGTCAAAAGATAAGTTTTCCTACTCTCAAGCCACTAACTTGCTTCTCCCTCTGAGATGGATTTTAGGAATTTTTCCGCATCTTCCACCCTTCGGAAGACTTGCATCTTATTATTGTGCATCACCTTTAACGTAGCAGGGAATCTTAACTGTGCTGTAGCACCCTGTTTCCTCAAAGGATCTAAAAGCTTCCCTAGTTCCCATTGTTTAGTTGCAGTGATTGATGATACATCTGAACGTATTTCAAAAGTGATTCCATCTGCTGTTAATAAATTCTTTTTAAGAGCTTTACTCAAAATCTCTTCTTTTATTTTATACGTCAAGAAGTGTATTAGTATCTTCCTAGGCTTTGCTTTGTTTGGAGTTAACCTGAAAGGATCTCTATGTACCCTCTGTATATCGGCCATAAGAGCTTGCTCGGTAATATCAGTTTGCGTTCCTTCCTTAATCAGTTCAACCACAAACTCCTTAAGGTTGTCTCCTTCAGCCCCCTCTGGGATTTTTAACAGTCGGAGGTTGTTCCTCCTTTGAGAATTTTCAAGGGATTCAAGCTTTTCTTGGAAGCCCACTTCCTTTTCTTTCAATCGAGTTATCTCTTTCATGTTTTCTTCCGTTTGGGTGGTTAACACCATCACCGTTGATTCTAAGGCTGCTGTTCTGGCTGCCAAGGAATCCAATGTATCTTCCATCTTCTCACACGTCGACTTAATCTCAACTTGATTAGCTTCCGAGATCTCGAATCTACTTCTGATCTCCGTCGTCAGTAGCTGTATTAGGTCTGAAACTGACTGTGAGGCTGCCTGATCGGATGGACCCACCTTCGGGTCCGAGATCAATACCTTACTTTGATCTTTGTCACCGATTTGAGCATCCCTCCATACCCCTGCCTCCTCTTGGGAAGGTATGGGACTCGTAACTATACCCTTATTTTCAATATCCGCCATCGGGATTTCCCTAATAATTTCCTCCAATGGTTGGGGGTTGTCTGCGAGTACTTGGAATCTATTGGGGCTAAAAATAGCCTCAGTAGCGACCTCGGTATTTTTTGATGCCCAAAGAACACTGTTTGGGGTTGATATCTCTGTAGGCTTTAAAGTGAGGGTCCTTGGCATAACTTTGAAAAAGCTTCTTAATGAGGGGGTTATTTTAACCTTGTGTTGAGGCTGAGAGGGTGCCTTCGGCTTCCTTGATTTTCTCCTCTTAGGGCTAATCCACTCCTCCACCTCAGCCTCCGACTGATAAAGCCGAGAATTTGTAAGTTTTTTTCCTTTAAAGCTTTCTGATTCAGGGCATGGACAAGGTCATTTTGGACACTTTGTAGATTAATTTTTAAGGGCTCCTTGAATTGTCCCGAGCCTGCACTCCTCAGGGCATATCTTTTTGTTGTACAATGTTTGATAGACTTTCCCCCCTAGCATTCACTCTTCTTTCTACCCCCGAAATTAATCTCAGGCCCTTCTCTTGTTCTTTTTTTCTTTTACTGCTTCCCCCCTTGTACTCCCGCAAGGGCCTCTCCCTCCTACCTGTTTCAAGGTCAGCCTTAGTCTCAGCTGGAGCGCCCTCCAGCACACTCTCCGCAATCTTTGCCTCCTTCCAAATTCCTCTCCCAAGGCAGATCGTGCTTGTGCTGCCCCTGTCGCCTCGGACGGGAATCCGTGCGACTGCTTTCCGCCCCATTTCGAGCTCGAGCGCCGCACGGGACCAGCACAACTCCGGGGAGTCCCGAATCGATTTACCTGGGGCCACCACCTCCGCCTCGACTCCTCCAGCTCCAATGCCGCCGTGATGATAAACACAGACCCTCAGGCAACCGTAAGTAATTCCGACTAATTTCGGGTTCAGGTTATCTTCACTAATGGTTTCAAAAACTTGCAGGGAGCATTAAAGAGCGACCTCCCGACTCCTGGAGCCTCCGCGATCCGCTACTCGCTGGCCGCCATGTTCTCCATCCTCTGACAATGATTACATGTTTGTATAAATATCTAGTTACACTGCAATATATATGTTATCTGTAATATGATAACATTACCTATACTATGCAAGGTTAATGAAAAACAGGCACAGATTGTTAAGATTGTTAGAACAGGTACTTAAATAATGCTTAACATGATTGTAATACAGAGATGTGGATAAAATCTATTTAATACAATAACAACTTATACTTACCATACCTAAACTAAAATATATTAGGAATGGATTACTATCCAATTTAAAGAGGACTTCACTAGTTACGGCCTGCAGCACTGCCCCCCTGGAGGATTTTAACTTCCATTTTAGAAACTATGCCAGAACATAAACTCTTTGAACAGGATGACACACTTAGGGTATCCGACCTCTGCTCCATGGCAGTCGGCCTGAAATAATGTCCATGCCCTAGTCAACTGCAAACAGTGACTTCTGATTGGTTCTTAACTTTTTCATGGATCTTTTTGCCCTAAAATATTAGAAAATTATATCCACAATACCCTTAATTGGATTTTAGACATTTGGATTTAATTTTTTTATTGAATGTTTCTCTATTTGAAGAAACTAGTTGTGAGGTTTTTATTGTATTATTTAATTGTTGTGGTACTGTTGAATATTTTATACACTTATCCTTAACAAAGCATGTCTGCTCTGTACCGTTGCTAGGGTTTGATCCCAAATTATTTATTGAACATGTGTGTTGGGCCTGATTAGATTTTGGGCTTATTACATGGTGAAGGACTCGTATCCTCTCTGACTAATAACCCATTTTCTTACAGAGTTCAAATGGAAGTGTTTCACTGAAACAGAGCTTGACAAGGGTAGGCCTCTGGTCACAGACTTCTTATTTTCAGCCTCTTGGTTATAGTCACTGTACCATATTAAGCTATGAATGAAGGAACTTTCTTCTTCTTTTCACCCTCTTATATCTTGAGTACATATTTTTTTTTCTTGAATTTCTTCTACATCTTTATTAGCACATGGAAATGTACTCTTGGTTTTAAATTTGCTCTTTTGATTTGAGTCTGATCTGCTTTTTCCCTATTCTGTGTTGGTGTTGGAACAGACAGACAAACAGATCTACTTTTGTTTTCGTGTCATGTAGCTGAGACTGGCAAAGCTAGTGTGAAGTTACTGTCTTTCCTTCTTAAGGGCAAGTATTCTAAGCTTAGATAAGGGCAATATAAATAGCTGATAAAATCATCCTTCCATAATTGAGAGAGGAGTGTGCAAGGGCACCCGGGTTTTAGAGGTGTGTCCTAGTATTCATTCTCTTCTCACCAGGGTGGCACAGTCGCGGTCCGTGTAGGAGTGCCGGCCGGGCGGTGACGTGGGGCGGGGTAGGGGCAGGGTGGGGGGTAGCAAAGTACGGATTACGGACCTATACAGGTAAGTAAACATTTAAATCAATGAAACGAATTTCGTTGCGCGCACTGCATCGCATTTGGCGATGCAGGATTATAAAAAGGAGCAAGAAGAATGAACTTGATATGAGCTGTAGATGGCTGCTTTTGCTGGTGGACATGGTTATATCTTTTTTCTTTTGTAGTAACTGATGCATTGTGATGTGATCCAATATTATTATTGCTTTTTTGCAATTGTTTACATTGGTTTTCTATAGTTTTTTAAAGGCAGTTTCCGTAAACAATAAATTGTTTGACTGTTATTTGTATGTGCATGTATAAGTAGTTTTATAGTACAAACATAGCAAGGGGCAACTGAGCACTGTGAAACCATCTCAAATAGTTTACAGTGCTAAGTTCAGACAGGCTAAATGGGCATTCTGACTGGTGCACAGGCCCTCTCGTCCTTTTCTTAGGGAGTCAGATCTCTTATTAAAGGACAGAAAGAACAGAGGATCTGGGGAACACCTCTCTTCTACAGTGATACTTTGGTAACCTCACTGGAAACATAGGCATCTCTCCACTATCACCCATTAAATGTTTTAGCTGTGGAAAGATGTCTCTACTGTTTTAGCCCTGTTCAAGGCCTAGATTGGCAGTGTGATCTCACAGAAATTGAAGCTTTCAACATGCTTGCCATTTGTTGATGTTTAGCACCAGACTCTGTTGAACCTAGCCAAACCACTGCTGGAACCATCAATATGGGTATTGCAAAAACAGTGTTCACTGTTGGCGATGCACAGGCAAGTGACACAAAGGCAGCAACTCAGCTGAGGCCACCGTTGGATGAATCCTGTACCCCACTACAACAATAGCCAGACTGGCTGGTAAGAAACCAACTGTCCCACGACCCAGGACAATCGGCTCAGACAACCCTCTGGGTCAAGGGTGGAAGCATGGGATTAGCTGCCAGTGGTTGTGCCTACGAGATCTCAACATTTGTTGCACATGTAGTGGGCTTTAAAAAAAAAACTGCTTAGATGGAGAACAAACAAAAAAATGCAGCTTCAGTGATAAATAAGTTACATTCAAACCAAAGTGCACCTGGTTGTTCTACATCTGGTTATGTGTAGTTCCACGTCTCCTTTTTAGGTTTCGTCTGCACAGTGCTTGCGCTGTGCTTGTGAAATCTATTTTATTCAATATAAATTTTAACAGGGGTTTAAATCTCGCCCCCTTGCTTTTCATTGTTTCCTGTGCTTGCCACTTACTTTTCCTCTGTTTCTATTGGCTGTACCATACTATTTCCTGTTCTTACTCCTGTGTTTGCTCTTATAGTGTCCCGAGGCCCAATTACTGTTTCCATCCACTTTTGGGGAACAGTTTTTTATGTTTTAGTTTAACAGCACTCCTTGTGGCTGTCTAGTTGCCGACAAAGGTCAGTGTTCTAGTGTGCTTTCGCCCCAGTGTGCGCCTCGTTCTCTTGTTTCTGTTTCACTCTGCGCTATAGGTTGTAGTGGTACTAAACCGCCAACAGGAAGCTCTGAAATCCAACTGTAATGCCTCAGAGTCACCAACAGGTGGCCTCGGGAAGTAATACCTTTAGCTGCAATTATGTCAAGTCACTGATAAATGTCACTTGTAATGTGGAAGAGTAATGCCCCTGCAGCTCTCACCAACAGAGGCCTGTTCCCCAGGGAAATGAGCACCAGACTGGTCCCTCACCCGACCAGGCCTGACCAGAGACCAACCCTTAATATTGAGTTGCTCCAGTATTACATGAAAGTCACTTAAGAATGTTAGTGGAGTCCCGAGCTTGGTACTACTGACAAAGCGTAGTAAACAACGACCAATATTCGACATAACTAAGCCTTTCAGTCCTGCTAAGTACCACGCATCACAGACTCACACAACACATTTAAATACTTTTGTGCATGTTACCATACTAAAATCGGTTAGTTATTCATAATTGCTAGCTCCTCTTTCTGTTTCAACATCTGGTCCGGGCTAGTAAGTGCGGTATATATACAATTTGAAGGCGCTGCAACTCTGTTATTTAAAATGCAGACAGCACATTTGCTGTATATGGCCTCAAGGTGAAGATAAGTGCATCGATCATTGAAATGGCCACTGGACCTTTCATCCCTGCATCCATTCAAGAATCGCAAAACCCTTGGTAACTGGCTCAAGAATATTGCATGGAAAGTTTGTTGCATGAAAGAAAGGTGACAGACAGATTTTAAAATGTTGTTTTACCTACGGAATGGAATAAACTGCAGTAATGTTCTGTCTGTTCAGCTCATTGGTCCTACACGTTTTTGCATCTCTGGGGAAATACACATGCATTACTTTTTATAATCATCTCTTCCTCAAGTTTGTTTTTTCTCACGACATGATAAAAATAATTGATCATGAAACTGAATAAGTCTTTATTTCGGCAATATGCATGCGTATAACACTCCAACTCAGGGCTGGCTTTAGCACTAGTGGCGCCCTGTGCGACAATGTCTGTTGGCGCCCCCTAATGATTCCCTCTCTAGCACCCTTTAGCAGTGCCTCTCAAGTCTCCATAACCACTGTCTCTCAGATTCATTTAGTTTTTATAGCGCCACTCATACCAGTCTAAGGTGTTGCAGCACTTTACATCACACACACACATTGCACAGAGACAATCATATGTGTGTAAATCAGTGTATAGGAAATGTTACATCCGACAGTAATACAAGGTGTAGTGTAGGAGTGGCATGTCATCGATACTGGTAGGCAATATAGTTAAAGTTTTTATTCAGGAAAGGCACAAATTCAGAATTTAAAACGTAACATCATTGTTAGGGGTTCTCTTTCATAATAAGAATTGTTTTCTACCCAAATGAACCCTTTTCACAAGATTAGGATAATGAAAGACTGGGCAAAAAAACATATAGCTCTAATCTATACCTTGCATTTTGCAGCACCTCTAGGGTGACAGTTAATGGCTCAATGTTCTATATTAGGATTTTGACTTATAAACTACAAGTAACAAAAGGAGCTCTCTTACAGAAGCAGTAACCCACTGACTGACCTATTTACATTTTATGCACTTCGTTATCTGCCTGGTTCACATTCTTAGCAGCAGCTATTTTAACCCTTTGCGCTACCTTAGTATGAGTCATAACTTCCACTAGACAAACCTCCGGTCTCTTTCCAGAAGGACGATTATTCACCGGACTTCTCTTGACATTTTAATTGATGTCTGAAAGTTGCCGGAGGCCAGGAACGAGGCAGCAGGTGCTTTTAAAATGATAATACACATTTTCAAAAATGACGACCCCACCTCAAGTCAACGCCGGGTGCGGTCGCACCGCCCTAGAGCCGGCCCTGCTCCAACTCACTGTCATGAGTTGTGTCTAATGGTGTGTGTGTGGCGAGAGGTTCTCTCGCCACAAAAAAACATAGTTGATCATTCCATGGTCATTGATTGAGACTGATCTAAAAATAATTTTTCGTTGAGTTCCCCTTCCAAAGATCTAACTGTAAACTTGTATCCATTTTTCAAATTGCTACAATAACTTGATCATTTGTATTTTTGTAATTAAAACAAAATCTGATTTTATTAAAATGAAGAAAAATGTCTCCCCAGTTGGTTTATTGTGACCCCACAGCTGCTTCTCCGAATATACTATTGTGGTGCCACACAGATTACATTAAGAGCACACTGTCCAGGCTGTAAGTCTGCCGGTCCTAAATGAGTGCTTGTCTCCTAATGACTTCCGGCATGCGATACAACAAGACCCAGCCTCTGAAAGGCTATCATCATGTCTGTCAGGGGCCCATGAAGCGATCCAACAGCATCGCTAATGCTCTTGTTGGCTGCTCATTTCATCAGCTCTCCTCCACATCAGCCTGCACACACTAACACGGAGACCACTCACTGTCCGGAGCTCACCAAAGCTCTCGGTGCAGCAAGGTCAGAGATTTTTTTTTTTTTAAATAATACTGAGAGCTGCAGCATGGTCGTGCCCCTGGGCATCCATTTATTCATATTTCGCCACTGCCTGTCACCATGGAGCCATCACAACTCGAATCTCTGCGTTGGAAAATGAAAAAAAGGGAAAACCAAAGGGGATAAAACAGAATGCATTCCAGATCTTACATTGCTTACATACTATACTGTTAAGTAATTATTGCACTATGCAGCCCCCCACTGGCCAACAACAGACATGCCACTTCCTCAGAGGATCTGAAAGGCTTATGAAGCTGGATATAATTTATTTTGTTGCTCTCCACCAGGGCCAGGAGAGGCTAGCCGTTGAGTCTTCATTAGGAATACCAACGTACACAGTGTCCATGTTAATGATCTTGCTAATTACTGGCACGTTTATCGTAAGCACAATATACTTGGTGGGCTTGTGCTCCTCTGGCCAACCAATCATGATCGAGCCCTGTAAGTCCAGCCAGGCCTCCAACAAGGGCTAGGCTCTCTATGGAAATGTGCTATTACTCTTGCAGCCGGGAAACGTTCTCAATTTTGGTCCTGCAGTATTCAATAACACTCTGATCTTCTCACACAGCTGTTCTCAGGGGCAAAGAGCAGCAGCAAGACGAGCCGTCCATACAGGATTGCAGTTTGCCTTTATTTAATAGCTCCATCAGTCTGAGAAATAGAGATGGATAAAATGGTGACCTCTGCGCCCTGCCCATCCTGCAAGGGTTGAAAGGTTGCAACAAATAATAGTCTCAACCAGGGCACAAGTCCTAAAAAAAGAAGTGGGGGGACGCTGACGTCACGACAGGAAGTGACGTCACGAAAGGTGGCTTGCACCAACAGACTCATTGCCTCCCCTCGCTCATCCCTTAGATGCGATTGCATCAGAGAAGCCAGCGCGTGAGCAGCGTTCTGAATGAGCTCCGATCTCGCCCCAGAGAGGCCAAAGAGTGAATGTGTGGCTCCATTTGCTCCACTTATCGAGCTCCCGGTAAAATAAGTGGGGGGACGCCGTCCACCCACGTGGTACCCCGACTCGAGCTCTGGTCTCAACATTCAGAAAAACATATGACATGCTTGTTAGGTTTTGCATACACAGCACTTGTGCTGTGCTTGTTTGGTTTGTCCTCCACACTTTACCTAATCTCCCTGTGGCTGCACACATTTCAAACATGCGTGGCTGCTGCATGTTTTTTAGGTCCAGTATCGGCGCGCATGCACTGTCTGCAAGACCTTTTGTCTTTGATTCAAACCACGTTTTTCCCACCTCCTGCTGCCATAGGTTCAGGCCACTGTCGCTCTTCTTGCCTACCTCCTAACTCGTTGGCTCGGCCGATACCTCACTTCCGTTTAAGGCTGAGGAGCACTGGCCAAGCACAGGTTTGTTGCGCATACATCCTTATCCCACCTTTAGAGAACTCCTTTTTAATAATTGCTTTCCTCCCGTCTCCCTCGCGGACCACCGGCACCCATCTGCTTCGTGATTATTCATTTCATGCCAGGGAGCGTCGTGCAGGAACACATCTATATGTATGGGCGCCGTACTTTATGTTCCAGCACGGCGCCCGATTTTCTTTTGCACCCCTTCTGCTTGTTTCCTTTCAGGGAGCCAGTGTTTCTTGCCCTGGTCTGTCAGGGAGCCTGGGCACCGTGCGCACTAACACGAACACACAGCTATATGCTTGGGCGCTGTGCTGAATCTTTGCGCACGGCGCCCGATCTTCTGTTGCTCCCTTTCTGCTTGTTTATTTTACAAGAATCCTGTAGTCAGTGGATAGCTATTTTAAAGAATCATTTTTGGCCCTGAAAGTTCAGATATATGAGAAATGCTTCATGTAATGGAGATGTGATGTACGTGTAACTAATTTAGGCTATTATGCTGCGATAATTATGTGTTATTAATGTTTCTCTGGCTGTGGTCACTGTGTTGGTTATACCCGCCCACATCTATAATTTTCCATTTATTTAACCTTCCACGCCTGGGATGTATACGCGAACTGCACAGCTTTTCCTTTCTTTAGAAATGTTGTTCTAAAACAAGTCAGAGTGTTCCATTCAATTTTTATAGCACTTGAATTTATAGAGTGTGATTGGTCATGTGAGCAAAGACCAAAATGAAACTCACTCATTGCTTGCTACCAGGTTACTCCTTGCCAAGAGGCACGTCCTTGCCATGACACTTTCGCCTGTTAAGTATAACCGGCCCGGTGTCTCATTGGGCAAGTCGGAAGTAATGGGTGCCAATGGTGCATGAGTTTTTGCAACTTGCGCAGCATTTGTGATGTGGCTAATGTACTAATAATGAATAATGAAAATGACTATAAGTTGACGATTACAAAACTTCCTGCCTCTTGAAAATTAATGAAGCAAGTTACTTTTTGTAACCATCTATGAATGGCTGCAAATGCACAGATCAAGGCCTGTGCGGGACAGCAAATCGTCATCCCTCATGCACGTTACCATCAATTAAACACTGTAATTTTCAGTGAGGTGGGGGTGCCCCTTTCATACCTCGCAAACTTCGACATTCATCATGAGTCATACGCATCAAGATTGGGAGTCAAAATATGTTTCCAACTCGTAAAAGAAGTTTTACACTTAGCATAACACGTTCTTGTGGTCCTAAAGCCTGTTTTTGTATTGTACGTGAGGCGCAGTATTCCCGTATTGAGTGTAACCTGGTCCAAAACGAACCAGGACTTCAGTTCGCAAAGGCACTGAAATGTTAGCCTCTTCCAAGAGAAGGTGTCAGTATGGACTATAGCAATATTCTCCCCGAGGTCAGTGTAAACACAGGCCTGGAACAGACAAGTCAAACAAAAATCATATAAAAATATTTCTGATCAGCTACTGAAGGTGCCGGATCGCCAGAGTGTCCAAGCCAGTGTTCTGGTTGGGACACCCACCCGCCACTTCTTCAGTGAGGGAAATGGCTTTTTCCGGTGGCATACAATTTATCGACGCGATGATTATTCTCTGTACTATCTTTCGGGATTGAAACGATACAGGTACTGGCTGAGCACATGATTAGTGCAAACAGTATGCATTTACCATGCACGCCTTTACCACGCATCATTTACTACGCAAGTTAAGTTTATTAAAGGTAAGTTAAATCCTTACATACTTAAATATATTAAAACAATCAAAATAAATAAATGTTCAAATTTATATTAGTAATTTTAAATTAATGTTATTTCTTTCTTTTTTTTTAGGGGTGAGAACCCCCTTTCTCCATTTTTTACATTATTATGCTTTCAGATTTTTTATTTATTTGGGAGACCCCCCCAACCCTCCCTTTTAAAATTATTTCCCCCTTATTAGGACCTATTATAAATGACAATGCCTTTTATATGTGTGTTGGTTTTCAAAACATAAATAAAAGGCATTGTCATTTACAATGCCAATTGCTTAAACTCTCGCAAATGCGAGACCTATTGCATTGCAAATGCTTGTTTTCTTTGTCCTCTGCCTTTTACCTAATCTCCCTGATTATATTACCACTAGTTACTAAACAATATATTGGCTTTCTCAATAAACAAGTCATAACACTTTTATGGAGTTTCAGTAACTTATATTGCACAACTGCTCAACAAGTTAAAACTTACAACAACAAAAAATTATTATTAATCACATAGGCAAAACCTATTGCGTTTATCAATGCTTGTTTGCATTACTTGCAGGAGATGTGGACCCATTCTTGCAGCAGCCTGGACCAATATGGCATTCTGCTAAGGCACTTCACTCACCTGCTCACTTTCCTTACTGTACTGATGCACTTTAACTTGTCTAGGTTTCCTAAGCAAATATAATCTAGCATGTATGTTTCAGCCGTTGGATAAGGAGTCATTCTCAGATGGTTATGATCTAAACAGGAGGTAGCTCCTTAATGGTCTATGTGAACTGAGGTGAGCTAGTTGATCAGCCTCCTGACCTTGTGTGCCTATACTCGAGGTAGAGTGGGCCCTCGTTGTTACCCCATTAGCCTCAGTGGATACCTAAAAGTGATGAGCTTAAAACATCCTAATGTCCCACGTAGGTATAAAATGTTAATCAAAATCATGACAAGCTCTCTAAATTGGATTCACCTATTGACCATATCCACTTATCTAAGACAAAAACCTCAGAGACTTAAGTTAGGTGTTATCTATAAATCCTGACAGAGATTGACATACATCACTCCAAAAACCAAGGTAAGTCATTAACTCAGAACTCCATCAGAAGCAACCAACTCTAAAGTGATATTGCCCCACCAATTAAATCTGCAGGTCAGCTGTGATAAAAAAAGAGCATGTGTGATTGTGGAAAGCAGGCCAGGGTGATGCAGTCAGCCATGGAGTGACAAAGCTTCTGTCAAGAGCCTAGGTAATAGAAACAAGGGGAACCCGAGTATTACTAGGGACCTGGTGTATTAAAGTATTTATAAACACAATGGTCCCTATCTTCATTTAATGCAAAACATATATAAGAAAATCGATATACGACGGGTGCCAGTGACAAAAATATGCTTGGTGCTCTTTTAAGTGACATACACATTAGTGGATAGAGTGAACATGGTATATCATGTAAACAAGAACACAACTCAGTTGGTTCAAATGCAACAATGTAAATGGGGTCTGTGTTATAAGACAACAACGTTTTGATCCTATAACGCGATGTGGGATCATTATCAGGACTTTGAGACTGTTCAGCCCACGGGGGAAGCACAAAGATAATTGAACCTGTTAGATCTGGCATCCTTGGCGTGGTATTGTCTCAATATTTTCTGCCTTCACGCTTCCTCTTTTGCTGAATTTGTTTTTGTTTGCATTAGGACTCTGTGCTCTTTACCACTGCTACCCAGTGCTAAAGTGTTTGTGCTCTCTCCTTCTAACATAGTAAGATTGAACTACACATAATTGACATATTTAATTTACTTCTAAGTCCATAGTAAATGGGACTACCTGTACCTAGGGTAGGTAAATTAAATGCTACTAGTGGGCCTGAAACACTCATTGTGCCACTCACTAAAGAAGATTGTTTAAACATATCTCAAGCTTGACACTGCAGCCTGTAGTACAGTTTTAAACTGCCATTTTAACCTGAGAAAATAAACCTATTATCGGGCTTAAACTTTAATTTTTAATACTTATACTCCATCTCTAAGGTAGACCGTATAGGCTCATAAGGCAAGGTGCATGGTGTTTTAAAAGCAAGACATGTCGCTTTAAGGTTTACATGTCCTTGTAGTGAAAAACTCCTAAAGTCATGTTAGAAATGGGCGTCTCTAGTTGGCAATGGTTGGCACCTTGTCCAAGTAGGGACCCTTCCTTCTAGTCAGGGTAAGGGAGTTACACTCCTAAAATAACCCCTGCTCACCCCCTTGGTAGCTTGGCACGAGCAGTCAGGCTTATCTTAGAGGCAGTGTGTAAAGCATTTGTACATAACCAACAGTAATACAGTGTAAACACTTCAAAACGACACCACACCAGTTTAGAAAAATATCCAATATTTTTATATACTTAAGACAAGACCAAAACAATAAAAATCCACAATACAGTACTTAGAAATCTTCAGTTATCAAAATAAACTTGAAATAAAGTTCCTTGATGTCGATAGCTCCGTCAGGGGCTATCACGGCGTTGTGAACAACAAATCCAAACAGTTCTGGATGACCGCGGCATCGCGGGCCAGCTACGGTGTGGGGAAGACCCGCAAAACAGTACCTTTAGAAATGCAGGGCGTCTGCGACCTCTCGTTGAGCTCTGAAAGCACGGCATCCGCAGGTGTCAATTCCGGAGGTCGGTGCAGGAGTCGTCGGGCCCTTGTAGTCACACGCGTTGCAGATCAAACTCCTCGGGGTTGAAGTCAGGAGCGCTGGCGTCAGCAGGCGTCGGGCGCTGCGGTGCGAAGTGCAGCGGTGCGGCATGCGGTGCCCTCAGGTTGCGGTGCAGGCAGCGGCTCGGTGACGGTCGTCCAGCGGCGTCGGTGAAACCAGGGCTGCAGTGCGAAGTGACGCGGTGCTCGTCGCGGTGTTCGTCGTGGTGCTGGCAGGTCACGGCGCAAGCAACGGTGTCGTCATTGCTGAAGCACTGTCGTAGGCTGATGAGCTGGAGTTGATGGCGACGGCATCGATAGGCCGAGGCTGCGGTGCAGGATGAGGACGGTGCGTCGTGTAACTTACAAGCAGTGCCCTCGAACCACGGTGCAAGCAGCGGCGTCAATGTCAGCATGAAGCGGCGTAGTCGGGGATACCAGGGCTACGGTGTGAAGCGAGGCGGTGCGGAGTGCGGTGCCCACAGGTCGCGGTCCAAGCAGCAGCTTGATGGCGGCGTCAGGTGGCGTCGTCAGTGAGACCAGGGTTGCGGTGCGGCATTGCGGCGGTGCCGTCTGCGGTGCCTTCAGGACACGGAGTCGGCAGCGGCCTCGTAGACGGTGTTGGTTTGCTTTTCTTCTGTTGCAGCACAAAACACACAGTCCCTCAATAAAGAAGTTTGTAGAAAGTTCAGTCCAGTCCTTTCACTGCCCAAGACAGAAGCAGCCACTGCAGGCCAACACAGCAATGCACTCAGAAAAGTGGTAGTTCCTCCTCACAGCTTCTCCAGCTCTTCTTCTTGGCAGTCTTCTTGGTCCAAAAGAGTTCTAAAGTTTAGATCCCACTTTTTACAGCCCAAAATCCTTTGTCCTCTCAGGGAGAGAGTGTCTGTGCCCAGCCAGAACCAGTTCTGTCCTCTCTGGTGCAGCTTCCTGGCAGGAGGTGGAGACAGCATTGTCAGAGGCAGACCAGGCCCATTCAGGTGAAAGGAAATCTCCTCCCCCTACTCTAAATGCAGCCCAGGTCTATTCAGCCCATCCCTGACCCATCTAGACTATCTGGAGCCACAGCTCCTCCCCAGCCCCTGTCACCCCAAAGCCAGACAGTCAATCCACAAACCCAGCAGAGGCACACTGGTTGGCTGAGCAAGAAAATACCTACTTTCTAAAAGTGGTATTTTCAAACATAGAATGTAAAAATCACCTTCACTAAAAGATGTATCTTTAGATTCTGAGTTCAGGCATACTAAACTTTAGATCTCTACCTTGTTCCCAGGGCCAGTTATGTTTATAAGATGTTATAAACAAACTCCACATTCTGTCCTATGGGAACAGGTAGCCTTGCAATAGTGAAAAACGAAATTGGCAGTAATTCACTATCAGGACATGCCACACACACCAAGGCATGTCCTACCTTTCACATACACTGCACCCTGCCCACAGGGGTACCTTGGGCCTATCTTATGGGTGACTGACATGTAAGAAAAGGGAAGGTTAGGGCCTGGCAAGTGGGTGCACTTGGCAAGTCGACATGGCAGTAGCAGACTGCACACAGGCTCTGCAATGGCAGGCCAGAGTTATATTTACCGGCTGCTTGTGTAGGTGTCACAATCCGTGCTGCAAGCCCACTAGCAGCATTTGATTTACAGGCCCTGGGTACACACGGTGCACTGTACTAGTAAATCAACCAATCATAGAAACACCAATCCATAATAGTTTACAACAGGAGCACTTGCACTTTAGCACTGAACAGCAGTGAGAAAGTGCGTAGAGACACTAAACAAGCAAAAACAGAGTCAAAACCGGGAGGTCAGAAAGCAAAAAGTCAGGGGAAACACGCCAAAAGATGCCAAGTCTAACAAGTCATTTTTTACTTTTGTAAGGCCTGTCTCTCCCTTTGACTAACATTGAGTTACCTTATTACATTTAAAAAGTGATAACTTTAGGTTGGGAGCAGATGGAGAAATGGTGTTTGAACTCAAATGAATTGCAATTTAAAATCCTCTTTAATGGTAAAGTTAGATTTTAAGTCACTATTCTGAAAAAGACACTTTTAGAAAGTTAAAACAACAAGGGGGGTCAGGCCCAATGGAACAGGGTCAGGTTGGGCCGTACAAATTATTAGCAAAGGGGGAAGACCTGACCCCTTCTCAAATTTTGAAGCTGTCTATTCAAAGCAACGATCAAACGAACTCCTTTCGGTTTGATCTGGTTATTTATTTAACCTTTTACATTTGTAGATATTTTCACTATTTTTAAGAGAAATTTATTAAGTGTGTGAAAAGTCAACACTTATTCATTTCAGAAACATTATACAATCACAAACATTAAATCAGAACAATAACAAACATTGTATCTCACAATGTACAAAAGAAAAACACTGAAAATGTGACATCACTACATCAAACAAATAACAAACATGTTCTTACACCATTTTACATTTACCAACAAGGCAAACCCTCAAGTAATCAATTCATCAAAAAAATTATTTCATCAGAGCTATGGGGTATGCCGAAGCAAAGGGAACAATTTATGCAAACACAGGGGACCATTTTTATTTCATTTCCCTCAAGCAATGCATAAGAGAGATTCAAAGTTCCTCAATGTTATTATCTGCGACGCGTTTCAAGTCCCAAGCGAACAGTCTAGGGGCTTTCATCAGGGCTTCTTAGTTGTGATACCTTGATGGTGTCTCTGTCCACCATCAAGGGACAAAAGTCGGGATCCCCTGCGGATCCCTGCCCAGCCCAGCTTCTGGCTAAAGTGGCTCCGGTCATTAATTCCGTAGCCAATAAGGCTCTTAATGCCTCGCTGGCCTCTGGACTAATGCCTCTGCATAGAAACATGATAAAATTCTCCTGTTAATAAAAAAACCTTCAGCCGATCACAAAGTCTTAGCCAACTATATGCCGATATCCCTACTGCCCGCCTTATCTAAGGTGTTGGAAAAACATGTAAATTCAGTCATCTCAGGCTACCTGGAAAACAACAATTTGCTGCACATCAGTCAATAAGGTTGGAGAACCAGCTGTAGCAAAGAAACAGCGCTGCTAGGGGTCACGGAGCACATTAAAGAGAAGTTGGATCAGGGGGAAAGGGCCATCCTGTTTATGTTGGACCTCTCAGTGGCCTCTGATATGGTCCCTCATGATAGACTACTAAATTGACTCCAAAATATTGGAATTGGTGGTACTGCCCTAAAGTGGGTAACCTCTTTTTTGAAGGATAGAAGTTAGGAGGTTTGGACCCCTTCCTATACTGCCGCTATTCAGAATCTGAATGTAGGCATCCCCCAGGCTCAGCTCTGGGCCCTACACTTTTTAATGTTTACTTGACTACACTGGCAGCTTTGGCTGAATCTTGTGGGGCCAAAATAATATCATATACGGATGACACTCAGCTTTTTTACTCTTGTGAAATCGGTGCAGACTTTGAGGACGAGAAGATCAGAATTTGCCTCTCTAAGGTGTTTAATTGGTTGGCAATTAACCAACTTAAATGTAATCATGATAAATTGGAGATTATCTTTTTCAGTACTCCACCTTCAGAGGACTGGAGATCCTGGTGGCCCCTAAGACACGCCTCCACCAACCTCTTCTCAAAATACAGTAAAAAACCTGGGCATCCATATTGACAACTCTTTATCCATGAAACATCAATGGTGGTAGACACCTTTTTTGGGCCACTACGTACTTTGAGGAAATTTCTCCCTCTTCTGTCTATGGCCACTAAGAAAAACAGTGGTCCAGGCTTTAATTACCTGTAGGTTGGATTATGGAAATGTATTATACTTGGGTTTGCCTCAGTATCTTTTGAACCACCTACAGGTGGTTCAAAATGCAGCAGCAAGATTAGTCCTTAATCTGAACCCCAGGACTCATATGTCCCCGCATCTCAGGGCTCAGCACTGGTTGCCAGTGAGAAAGAGGATCAAATTCAAGGCTCTGGTCCTGACACATAAAGCCCTGCAAGGCAATGGTGCCAGCTATATCAGGAAGAGAATACTTAATTACACCCCCTCTAGAACTTTGAGGCCTTCATTCAACCATCTGGCTACCATACCTAGGATCCACCGAGTCAGAACTGGAGGCAGATCTTTCATGTTTCTGGGAGCATAACTTGGAAATCAAATTCCTGTGTCCTTCAGAGCCACTGTTGAATTGTCCATGTTCAGGAAGCAATTAAAAACATGGCCATTCTGCAACTGTGTTTTGGGTGAGAGGGGAGAGTTACCTGTTAGCGCCGGGACACTCTGCTGAGTAGCCGTGCGCTTCATAAATGCCCCTTCATTCATTTCTATTTTTGCCAGTACATTTTTCAAAAAACACATCATCAATGAACACATATGGAAAGTTCATTCAAACTCCTTGTGAACTCTTATAGATGTCTTTTGTCTGGTAAATTGAAGACTGAGGTCAAACATGGCATCCAGCCCACCCTGTTATCCTCCAAATAAATATATTTTTCCTCCCTAATGTCAGACAGACAAATCACTTGTGATACGGAGGGATGACCACATCTGGTCTCACGCAAAGGCTTCATTGAGTTGTAATACATCCCATACTACACACACACTTAAAATAGACAACCTTTCTTCATTTGTGTGGCCAGGAAAGAAACATCTTTGTAGACATCTACTTGGACCGCTTCCCAGGCTTGTTTTCAGATCTTTCAATGGCTACCATAAACATGTTTCCAAAGGTTTAGTACTTGTTGCTATGAGATAGATATATGGCTGGCTTTCTAATGGATTTGAAATATGTTGCGATTCTCAATGGGGTTTTTGCACGTAAGTAGAACTTATGCACGTATAAAGTTATATTTGGCCTCAGGATTTCCAGTCACTAATTCACAAAATATGAGTTTGTGGATTTTATTAACGGGGAAAATATGAATGGTGGATTTATTTGGGCTATAGGAGTAGGATTAGAGGTGGAAGCATTGGCATTTCGAGGACAGGGTAGGTGTTTGCCGTGCAAATGCTGTGTTTATTCACAATCATTTTATGTCGCCATTCCTACTCTAAAAACACGTAGGGGCATATTATCAACGGCCAGCGATAATTATCGCTGGCCGTTCACAGCGTGAGAATAGTTATCGCCGGCTACCGCAGATAATTATCGCCATGCTAGCGCTGTATTAACAACGCATAGCGCAATGGCGATAATTATTCCTGCGATAGCTTGTTTTCCATGGAACATCGCTGGTTTTCCAGCGATGTTCCATGGAAAACGGCGATAACCTTGCTGATACGACCTCTGTGGTCGTATCAGCAGAATCCATCTCCCATGTAAAGTATGCTTAAGTCAGGAATTTAACAGAGGTTAAATTCCTGAGTTAAAGCTGAGGTAGCGCGATTTCTTTTATCGCTGCACCTCCTTGTTAATATTTCGAGCTGCCTTCGCGATATTAACTTGTGTTGTTTTCACAGCCACGCCTTCTTTGCATCTCATTAGCGATGCAAGGCGAGGCTGTGAAAAACGGGCTCTACATCAAGGAAACACGCGCTAGCGTGTCCTTGATGATATTGCGATATAATTATCGCCGCTTTTCGCCCGAAAACGGACGCTAAAGCGGCGATAATTATATCGCCAGCCCTTGATAATATGCCCCGTACATTTTATCCTACAACATGTAGGGTAAGTATGTTCAGAAAGTAGGAAAGGTTGTGAATCCCATCACCCTGTAATTTTCTAGTTGGCGAAAAAACATGCATGTGTTAATGCACTTGTCCGCTATGCTTACTTCAACAGATCTCAACTTGTTGGCGTTAGTAAGTATAGGGTAGCAGAGCTAGGCAGCAATTCCTGTGACATGTGCAAGCTTCCATGAGGGATCATGGGTCGTGGGTAAATGCTCTAAAAAGTCAGAAATATATCCAAATCGTAGAGAGATACCTCCCAGGACCCATGTACGACTTTTTGAGTATTATAGCAGTTGCCATCATTGCACAGAGCTGCAATGCAACCCAATGCTTTTTTTGAGCTGCATCAAAAATACCAGTCGTTCACAGCACACAACAGCCATTTACAAGGATTCACAGAAATTCTCCCTTTATTTATATTAACCAGGCAGATTTGACTGATAATACTTTTGAATGTCTGTGAATGCATTGCCAGAGACCTGCATGCCACAGCTGGCAGCAGTCCTAAATGCCTACATTCGATTACTAAAACGGCATGGTCTCAGCCCCTGCCCCTTAATGGGACAGGGGCTGCAATAAAAAAAAATACAAAGAATGGACACACACCCCCTATCGGGTGCCAGCATCATATTAATGGCTTTTCACCTTGTCTGTGGATGCAAATCACTGATGCATATATCTGTGAGTCACAAGGAAGGAGGGAACGCATCTTTCCCTCCACCTTGTCTACCTCCTGATATAGAAGAACGTGCATTGTGGACATCTTGAATCGCAAAGTCATTTGGGACTCGCAATGTTTCTTTTGTACATACTGATTGTGGCATTTGCACTCACGAAACCTGCATTATTGAGCACAGAAGGCTTTGCAAGTAAAACAAGCATTGGCATAGCCAATAGGTCTCGCCTTTGGGACCTTATAAGTGTTTAGCAATGCAGTACATTATCCCCCACTGGCATGCCCACATACTCTTAACATTTTTGAATAATCGTACACGTTTTTTTTTCTTTTTGTAAAGTTGATATGACAAAGGAGAAGGTGTGGCATAAGGGCCAAAGCAGCCAACTTTGGAGCGGAGGGGACCAGGTTCGAGCCTCCTCGTTGGCTCAACATCCTGTGAAAATTATAGGCACCTTACATTGGGCGTTTAATCAACTGAGCTATAATATTAGCATTTAAGAGGGAATTAAACCTATGAGTTGTCTATTATTGCTTAGGTTTTTTTTATTACCTTTGTGCTGGAAATAACAATCCAGTGATTTAATATGTTGGGGAAAAGGGATATACTGCACCTTTAAAAAATATAAATACTCATAAAATTGGTCTCAAAATAAAGAAAGAAACCAAATGCAACTCAAACTTGACACTTCGTATATACACACACACACAAACACACAGCAGCAGCCAGTATATTAACCCACTGAAATATTGTTTGTCAGGTGTTATAATGTCTTGAGGTCGTTCATTTTATTGAATTGGTCTTGCGGCTGCAAAGCAGAACTGGTCAAAAGACTAACGGTTTAAAAAGTTTAACATGGAGAAACAGAACTTTGAGCAGTTTTAAATATGACACAAGATAATGAAGCTGGCCACATGGATGCAGCAAAGCAATGCATAGCCGTTCATTCAAGCCCTTAAGTGGTCAAGGAAAGTACCCTGTCGCTATGTCATTTACGGAATCTTGAAAAAAGCAACGAATAGTAATTTTATAAAACACTACTGGTTTGGTCATGTGTACTTCGCTACAGAAATGCCACTAAGCTTAGGCCGTGCATTGCTGCATGAAGTCAAATCTAGATTATTATATCATTTAAAAAATAGCAAACCTAACTATGGGAAAGTTGCAAACAAACTGGGTACATAATTTTGCGTCATAAGTTCACCATATACCATGATTCAATATCAGACATACTACTGTACGGTCAGCAAAAATGCACCTCTGGCAGTGACAGTTTCTCGCATCAGTCATCAAAGGACAAGAAGCAGGTACTGTTGTTTGAGGGGATTATTGGATCTGCCAATGTAAACCACCATGTGGCCTTGGTCACTAGTAGTAAGCTAGAGCAATGTATGAATGTTCGATTACGTTCCCACATGTCGCCTCAAAGCGCTAGATTGTGCAGGGGGAATAAATCAAGCTAGGGCATGAAGGGCCCTAAACTGGCAGGTAGTTCATTTCACTGGGGAACACGCGACAGCAAGTAAACAGCACCTGCACTCATGTGAAGACGGCAGGCTCGGTGTTACAGCGAGACCTACGCTGCTGTAGCCATCCCAAACCCTTCGAGCATTGTAGAGTTACTGAACATTATTTTCACCCTCCCTCTGGTTCGACCGGTTCTAAAACCAGTCGATAGTCTAGTTCCGTGGCAGCTAGCAATTCGTAAACAACATCAGAACAAGTTTTTATATAAGCAAAAGGTAACAAGAAAAAAAAAACTTACTCTGAGAGTCTTGGCGGTGGGAGAGGGAGATGATGGGGGCGAGTCGGACTGCGACTTCCGGTTGCGGGTGTACTCTTTGCTGCGAGAGTACAAAGACGACATGGTCACTTCAAGAACAGGGGCAACGACAGCCAGCAGGTCACGGCGCGTGGTGTCCCTAAATAGTTGGTCCCCTTCGTGTGGCCTCCAGCTGAAAGTGCTTGTTTCGCAGTCGCAGCCTGGACAGTGAACTCAAAAAGCGCGAAACCGAGCACGGCGACCTGACTTACAAGCGGCGTTCCACAGCGTGGGCTTGCAGAACACCCACTTGGGCTGTTGCTGAAATGAGCGTGGGCTTGCAGAACTCCCACTTGGGCTGTTGCTGAAATGAGCGTGGGCTTGCAGAACACCCACTTGGGCTGTTGCTGAAATGGCCCCGGTCATTCCAGGTTTCACCCAAAAAAGGTGCAAAATGAAGACTGACGTAATAATCACTAGGTAAGATAGGCAAGAGCCAGGGCTTGGGGGGGGGAAGGCTGTGGCAGAGTACCCATGAATCCGGCCGCCCCTGCAGCACACGCATCATGCTGTCCCCAGGACGGTACAAGACAGGAAGACGCTGCCAGAAATGAGCGAACCTCCTGTTGCTTCACTCCGAAGGCTGCTGCTATGTGGATGGCTCGATTTGGAGAAATGTGTTTATTTCGCGAACAATGTGCACTTTCATGAGAGGCTGTACGTAGCACCCACATGCCAGTAATGGTAAACCAAAAAGTGCCGACACAGTAATTATAAAACACACCATGTCATGCCGCCAGTAAAAGATCCAGTCCGGGTGGGCGGGGCCAAAAGCGGACAGGGTGGTAACCAGGAGGGACTAAAACGCCTCAGTTACAATCATAAGACACCGTTTACCATAACCAATGACGCAAAATGATGCACACCAATGGAAATTACGGGCGGAGCCGAAACTTAACTTCTTAAAGTATATTGATTCCAAGAAGCCCTCGCAGAGCGAGCAGCGCATGCACGCTGCAACGCCAGGCGAGACCTAAAAAAAGACTGGTTTCCATAATTTGTTTTCAAAAGTTACCGACGTCATGATTAATTTCGAGCCCAAGCAAATAGGCAGTATGGTCTGGGCGATCAGAAGTGCATGCTTCTATCGCCTTGGGGAGTCCCGAAGAGTTACTGCTACAATAAACAGGAGGCTGATACAAAGGCCCAGATCTTCTTCTTGGCTGAGCAGCTGCTAACTTGGCACAATGCACCATTTTTGTTTTAGCTAGGACTGTTCTGCACTCTGTACTTGACATGATCGTATTTAGATTAACTCGCTCTAGCACAATTTGTTCGAGTTCTTGAATCTTTCACAACGCTTTGCTTATTTTAACTAGCCTCTTTTTTGCCTGACATTTTCAGGGATCTGAAGTCAAAATGAAAGAACATTGCCAATACAAAACCGTTCACATATTTTTATCGCAGCCACAGAGCCAACCCATCTCTCAACTGATCCAACGAAGAAGGAGCGCTTGCCAATTGGAACATTACCCTCTGCTACCTTCTAAGTATTTTTTTGTATTTATTATGTATTTATTGCATGGACGCCAAAGTACTGTAGTACTGTGGTAGACTTCTAGTAGAGTATACAATATGGCATTGATTTACATAATACTATAAGGGTGCAAGAGTACAGTAGTCATTCAGAGTACAATTATCATCATGAGCATGGTGCAGGTAGAGTGCATGCATTTATTGCTATACAAAAGGGTGTTGGTTTACCTAGCGAAAAAAGGTAGCAGTTGCATGTTCTACATCCATATCCTTTGTATGTAGTTATCTATCAATATATTTATTACTTTACTCCTACTGTAAGTATTTGAGACCCTTATGGGTAAGTAGTCGCGCTTTACAAGACACGTGATTGATTGATTGACTGTAGAATGAAAGAAAAAAGCCTTCAACTCCCTCCAATGCACTGCTCTATGTCTCATGATATACCTCTCTCAATATATCCTCTACCTCCACTCTCTGAATCATCCCAAACCTCATTCTACTTCAATGATCTCCTATATAACCCTTTCTAGACTCTTCCCTCCTCTATTCTTCCTTTGACTCATCCCAAACCTCATTCTACTTCTATGATCTCCCAACAACACTATTTAGACTCTTCCCTGCTCTATCCCTCCTTTATCCTATTCAATCAAACTAAAACCCTCACAGGCCCACCGCTCAAATACCCAACATATATTTCCCTATACTAATCCACCTCTAATCTTTTTAGGTTCCCAAGCAGCATGCTACTCACCAAAAAGTGCACCAATGCCTCATCAGGGTAGTAAGCGCTATATAAATACAACTACATTATATACAGGAAATACTTTGATTGCCACACACGCCAAATGCACACCATAGAATTCGTTTAGAGCACTCATATAGTAGATTATGATTTGCGAAAGCATTATGGCATTTACATTTGCAACATTCTAATGTTATGCAGTAAAATAAAGAACTGTAATCAATATCTGAATGGTGGTAATTCGCAAATCCATACATAAGGCATAAGTAACAGGTGATGTTTGGAGGGACTCTGTTAAAAACATTATCACCGGAGATGTACCTTTCCCATATGTGACTCTCTTAAGTAATAAGAGCCTTTATGTATTAACACATTTCCCCATAGGGACAGAATGAGTAAAACCTTTTAGTACATCAGATCCAAGGTTTTGAGTTCAGTCTTAAAAATGGTGATAGTAGGTAAAGTCATGATAGTGACAAAGGGTATGCCACAGTTTTGGGTCAGCTCCAGAGAAGCTTTGTTTCATGGTCCTGTGTTTCACAAATCCTAGATGTTCCAGGCACAGTCCTCTTTTATCTAGAAATGTGTACACTTCCAGCAATCTTAAAGTTTCAATCCAAGGTATTTTGGCCTGCTCAGATGGATTGTATTGTACATGATACAGGTTCAAATTGGCATCTTGTGTTAAGCGGACGCTGAATAGATAATTAAATGCAGGAGTGTTATGATTTTTCAGGATAGTATCAGCAACAAGACATGCAGCTGCATGAAGGATAGATTTTAGTATGACTAACAAGGGAGGCGAGAACGCATAATATTGCCGTGGTCTACTCTAATTAGGACTAATGCTTAGACTAATAATTTTAGGTAATTTTTTGGAATAAATGGTTTAATTTTCATCAGCATTATCAGTTGCAATTGGGCTCCCTTAACAGTATTATTTGTATGACAGGATTGAGCCCTGTTTCGAGTGTGAAATTCAATGATTTCACCTTCTCTGAGGTGGGTGAAATTTCTAATGCCTTAATAAAAGCAATCTGTCTTAGTTTTCAGGACTTTTCCTGGGACAGAGAAAATAGTAAAAACTCTCTTTGAAATAGATTGACATGCTTTATGTTTTGCCATAAAATGATTCATTGACATTTTGCAAGGCTGGACACATCAATCATAGGGTTTATTCTAAAGTAAAACAGAATGTCATCAGCATACTGATGGTAGATAATGGTAAGATCATTTAGTATTGCTCCTAGTAGCTCTCGAAGCGGTGATTGCCAATATGGAAATGCATTTTATAGTTGATGAGATACGAGGAAAATCATAATAAGAAACAGGCCATCACTCAGATTATCAAGAAGAATGTTGTGGGGGCGTGGCCAACCGCTGAGGGAAATGGCCGCACGGTAGCGAAGCTCCGCTGCACCACTCCCTCAATATCCGTAATTAATTGAATTGCCCCGACAGAAACCCGCTGAAACACTCACCGTCTGCTCCCAGCGGGGTGGAGTGCTGTTCCACCGAATGCGGCACGCATCAGTGAAGCGCGGACGAAGATATTGGACTAGAGCCGAGTCGCGGTGGCTGAAGGCGGGGCGCGAGCCCGCAACTCCTGGTTTGCTGACTACGCGACGGGCGTGGCTGCGGTGCGGCCTCCGACTGGCTTTTGGCCGTGAGATTGCCGCACACCTCCTGTTGTCCCGGATTGCACAGGGTGAGTCTGCAGAGCCCGCGGCCCTAGCAGAGTGGCAGATTGAGCGTGGGTGCGCCCAGCGGCCTAACCATCGCCCGCGACGGTACTGCTGCTATGCCGGAGGGGAAGCTTCATAGAGGCGACCATCCATGAACCCGACTAAGCTGCACTGAACATTGCCCCGGCCCCGCGGACCTCAAAATCGGCCGGCTGAAGAACCGGGAGACCGGCTGCTGCCTGCCTTGAAGTTGGTGATGCCGCAGTGACCGTGAGTCGACGTGGGCCTACCTGGGATGGTGGGCTGGGCCTTACACACACACCGGAGCCCAACAGGCCTGAACTCTGTGTACAGATCATTCCTGGCTGGGGTGGCATCTCAGCCCCTTAAACACCGCACTGCCGTCTAACGCAGCGGGCAGCCGCTGGTCCCTCTGGGCGTCACTGGGGGAGTGCGGCGCGGCAACGATCCCCAGAGGGCTTGGGGGCCTCCTCACCGGAGTCGACAGTGACCATTTCCTGTTGTCCCTTCCCTCCCCACGAGGGGAGCGCAGAAGCCAGTGCTGGCCCTGCCGAGTCGGCGGACATCGCACATTGTGGGCATGGTGAACAGATACTGCTCTCAGGAGGCCTCAGTATCGCCATTGAATCACCCGAGGCCTTAGCTGGGGCCGCAACGAACTGGCAGGTGAGATCCGGTGAGATCGAGGGAGGAGGCTGCGACACAGTCTGGGCCCCCCCTCCTTTAGCCCATGGTCTGAGCGTGGTCTCCTACACGCTCTCTCTAGTGCAGGCCCACCTGGCGAAATCTGACAGGCCGGAAGGGGCTTAGTCCCTCACGCAGGCGGCGGTGAGTAATCAGCTGGGCCCAACCTCCCCTGCACTGCACCTGGCATACTGCCCTCAGCATGGCGAGCGGCCGTGGCAGTCGTAACCCGCTCCAGACAAAACTGGACAAGTTTGCATGGCAAAAAGTCCAAGAGGAGGCACAGAACAACCCAAAAACGACGGGGGGTCAACCGGAACCTACTGTACAAGATATCCTGGCGGCCGTCACATCAGTACGCACTTCCCTGGAGGGTCGGATTGACATAGTTGCTTCTGAGGTCTCTTTGATCAGGGCAAATATGAGGAAAATGACCGAGCGTATTACTGAAGTGGAATCCGTAACCAAGACTCTGGTGTCTGACTCTGACCTCCTCAAACGCCAAGTCGCAGATCTTACAGTCAACCAGGAAAGGCTAGAACTTCAACTCGATGACTATGAGGGCCATATGCGTCGTAATAATGTCCGTATAATAGGAGTGCGCGAACGCGCCGAGGGGCAGGCTGTAGACCTGTTCATAGAAGACCTAGTGCTGTGTCATCTCCAGCCTAAAGGCTTATCCAAGTACTTTTCCATTGAAAGGGCGCATAGGGTGCCGGGCGGCAGGCCCAGGCCTGGGGCGCCGCCCCGCCCCGTCCTAGCACTGGTGTTCAACTTCCGCGACCGGGATGTAATATTGCAGACAGCGAGTGCGGCCCCACCAGTAACCTTTGAAAATAGCAAAGTTACCTTCTTCCCTGACTTCACGTTGAGGGTCTAGAAACAACGCCGTAGCTTTTTGGAGGTGAAACGCGCCCTGCGCGATCAAGACATTAAATATGCCATGCTCTTCCCAGCTAAGCTCCGAATTGAGTCAGATGGAAAATCCTGGTTTTTCTCCAGTCCCGAGGATGCATGGGACTGGCTTGACGGATGGCGCACGGTCGATAAGCGCAACAACAAGGCGCGCCGTGGACCTGAGAAACAAGAGCGGCCCAGCCGACAACAAGCATCCCCAACAGGTGGGGCCACCGCGACAGAGGGTACCCCGGGCCAGAGGTATGCAGACTGAACAAAAGACCCCGTGGTCCTGGTTGATATAGCATGTCGACGGAGCCCTTAAAGACAGGGATTTGTCCACACTGGAACTGTTCAGTAATGACGCCCCGCTGGATTCGCCGGATCCAAGACCGTAACTATAACCTGTGGCGGAACGCTGCTAGACTTTTTTGTACTTACTTACATTTGAACTGAGTTTCTCCTCTGGAAATTGGTATTAGGGGCAAATACAATCAACGAATTGTCACCCCAGGGAGTGGGGTTGGTGCACGTTCCCAGTTATTTTAAGGCTGGGCGATAGGCACTCTGCAAGTCTGGGTTGGCGGGGGGTTCATTGCCCGCCATGCAGGGAGGGGGGGGCATTTTGGGGATGGGGGGTATGTTTGTTTTGTTTTCATTGTTGGTTAATTGCGATAACGGTGGGAAGAGAAAGGCTACTTGTGCACCTACATTCGGGGGGGGTGGACTTTTACATTGACACCTGTCGTATGCACCCTGGCCATGGGCGTAACGCCCTCGCTCCTATACATACACCATGGCGAGCCCTAATATGAAGCGGCCGCTGCGCATTGTCACGTGGAACGTAAACGGGCTGGGGGACAAACTGAAGAGGGGTGTAGTGCTCCATTATCTCAAACGCCATACTCTGGATATAGTTCTCCTGCAGGAAACGCATCTGGTCGGTAACTCCTGCAAGATAATGGACTGCTGGGGCTACAAATTAGTTGCTCACGCGGGCTTTACCTCTAGTTCACGCGGGGCTGGCATCCTTATCCGGAAACTGTGCCCATACATCGTACACAACAAATGGGTGGACGCTCAAGGCAGATTCACCGCGGCTGCAGGGACATGGGAGGGCCAACCCCTCAACGTACTGTCGGCCTATGTGCCCCCGGCGTTAAAAACCACTACGTTGACAGACCTAGGTAGACTATTACTTGACCTTCCCGACGGTATTTTGGTCATGGGAGGGGACTTCAATCTGACGGTGGACGGTCGTGTCGACCGACGTCCCCCCCGACAAGACCCACGTGACACCATTTTCTCCTGGCCTATGGCCTTGTTGACCTTTGGCGCCACTTTCACCCATTAGCGCAAAACTTTACCTTCCACTCTGGTGCCCACGGTAGCCAGTCCAGAATCGACTATCTGTTTACGCACGCTGATGTCCTTCCCAATTTTACTGACACAACACTATTAGCCCGCGGTATCTCGGATCACTCCCCTGTCCTGACACAGCTAAATCCTCCCGGGAATGCAGCCGTCCCACCCTGTCCATACCCCCATGGAGTTTGAAGATACCCCATGTCCGCTGTGCCCTCCTAAAGGAGGTAGATCACTATTTCGCAGAAAATACGAACACGGTCCAGTCCCAATGGACTCTGTGGGGTGCCTTTGGGGCTGTCATTAAAGGCCATGCACTATCACTTTTGGCAGGGCACAAGAAGGAATTGAGGGCACGCTTGGAGATACTGGAACACGAAATCCGAGAGTTGGAGGAAAGGGTGGCGGTTAGCGACGACGACCAGCTTACACACACACTCACTATCACACGGCGAGATTATCGGCAGTTGACGACCGACGTAGTTAGGGCAAAACACAAAGCTAGCAGACATAAAATATACGAATTGGGAGTTAACACTGGTAAATTGCTCGCGTGGCTGGAAAGGCAGGAAATGGCACAGCGCTGGGTGCCCCTGCTCGAGACAGATTCGGACCCAGCGGTAAGCGGTAAGCGACCTCCAACAAATAGCGGAGGCCTTTGCCTCCCACTTCGCGTCAGTCTACTCCTCTGTCACCTGCTCTACCCTACAAGATTCCAGAGACCTTCTGGCCACTATTCCAGTTGCCACCCTCACTCCGGAGGATTGTGATGCCTTGGAGGGCGACCTAACGGAGGAGGAAATAGCCATAGCCATCAGGGGTATTAACTCGGGCAAAGCTATGGGCCCGAACAGATTCTCGATTGAATTGTTCAAATTAGTGACTTCTAAGATAACACCCACTCTGCGTGCCATGTATCTAGAGAGTTATCAAACCGGGGCATTACCCCAAGACTTGATGTTAGCCTCCGTAGTTCTCATTCATAAGCCGGGCATACCGGCGACGAGATGTGAATCATACCGTCCCATCTCATTATTGACAGCTGCGGTCAAGATCTTGGCGAAGATATTGGCCAATCGCTTGATCCCACTACTATGCAAACTGGTGCATCCAGACCAGTCAGGCTTTATGCCAGGTCGCAACATGGCCCTTAACCTCAGAAGATTACACGGGGTGATGGGGAGAATCCACACCATTCAAGAAGATGCAGCCCTGCTTTCCTTAGACGCCAAAATGGCGTTTGACACTATTGAGTGGCCTTACTTATTCGCTCGTCTTGAGCGGGTGGGGTTTGGTCCGCATTTTATAAAATGGGTCAAACTATTATATACAGACCCCATGGCTCAAATCGTGGTAAATCAGCATACCTCCCGGCAATTCCGGTTAGAGAGAGGGACCAGACAGGGCTGCCCTCTGTCACCCCTGATATTTGCATTAGTGTTGGAACCATTGGCGACCTGGATTAGGGGGGACCCCATGATTCGGGGACTGAGATGGACAGATCAGCAGGAGTACAGAATTTCCTTGCGCCCCGAATGCCTCAGGGCACCGACATTGTAGTGGCTACACAGGGGTTCCGCTACCTGGGTATATATCTCTCACCCCATCCCACACTGTTCTACGACAACAACCTTAGGGCCCCCTTGACCAGGCTCCACAACGATGTGCATCATTGGCAGGCACTGCCCCTTACCTTGATTGGCAGGGCGGCCTTATTCAAAATGTTGGCACTACCCCGATTTCTGTATACATTACATAATAGCCCCTACCCAGTCCCTGATGTCTGTTTTGCTAAAGTGGAGAGCGAAGTCAGAACCTGTTATGGGACAGGAAACACCCGCGAATAGCTACGCACAAATTAACCAGGAGCTGGTACGACGGAGGAATCGCGCTACCAGACTTAAAACAATATTACTGGGCCTCCCAACTTGCTGTGGTCAATCAATGGGGCTTTGCCCTTCCATCCGAGATGGCATACCGTACAGACCAGTGGCTAATGACCAAGGGGGATTCCGACGAGCTCTTTACTCTAATCCTAAACGTCTGCGCCTCACCGGTCCCAGGGCACAGACAGTGGCAGTTTGGCATCGGGCGACGAAGGCGCTGGGGTGGCATAAAAAACTGACATTGCTTACTCCCCTGTGGGAATCCGAACAGCTGGGCCGATTGAGCACTTGTGCGGGTTTCGATAAATGGGACCTAATTGGCATTTCCTCCATCGGAGATCTGTGGAAATACAACGAGATGATCCCATTTAGTGAACTGCAAGCCGAATACCAAATGGCGGAGTCAGAAATGTTCCGATACATGCAAATCCACCATGCCCTGACCTCAGTTGTGACCAGTGGAGAGGCTATACCTGAGTCATCCCCATTAGAGGACCGCCTCCTAACGGATCCCTTGACACACAAAGCCATCTCACATACATACCGCAAACTAATGAATAATAAACCTGACCCGCTGGTGCGCCTCCGGCAGCTGTGGGAGTCGGACCTTGGGTACCTAGAGGACGATGATTGGCAAGAAGCCCTGGCCTCTCCCAAGGAGGTTGCCATTCCAATGCGATTGCGATTGATTCAACTGAAGACCTACACAGAGTCTATTTAGCAGCACACACACTGGTCAAAATGGGGCATCGTTCGGACCCTGGATGTCTTAGAGGATGCACGGCTGAGTGTACCTTCTTCCATACGATCTGGGAGTGTCCAGCCCTCCAGCTATATTGGGAGAGGATTGTCACTACACTTACCAAGGTGTGCGAGAAAAATGTTGTTTACTCCCCGAAACTATGTTTGTTAAATGTGTGGGAAGCCACTGATCTGACACACACTGAGCGCACATGGGCGTCACTGGGGTTTGCTCTCGCCAAGAGGAATATTGCGCAACTGTGGGGGACCGGGGATTTGCCTACATATCAAAAATGGGCCAATGATATGGACACTGCGATGATTGCAGAAAAGGATGTTTTTAAACACAGGGGCTGCCCCAAAAAGTGGGACCATAAATGGACTAAATGGAATGTCTCCCGTGGCGAATTATGCGTGTCTCCCACTATCGAATTACGCAGGACAACTTTGTACTCTGATCCCTCTCCTTCCGAGTAATGTGTATGGCAGCAATCCAGGTGTTTTATTGTGTACACTCCCTTTGGTAACTATGTTGATAACTCTGTGGCCTCAAGGCCTTCCACTGTATTATCGCAATGTTTAATAAAATAAAAAGATGTTTAAAAAAAAAGAGTTAACATCCAGGCTAGATGCATGATTTTTTAAGGTTACTCCTAAAATCTCTCTTCAACTTGTCTTGAGTTACCAAAGATAATGAATAAAAATGTTTATTAGGTCGTAACCCTCTCTTCAAAAAAAAAAAAAAAAAAGAAGAATGTTGTGATCAATAGTGTCAATTTATTTGGAGAGGTTGTGATGGATGAGGAGACAGGACTCCTGTTCAGTCCAAGGCATTACCGGGATTATTCACTGCATGGTTGTTGGAAATTTCTGTCCTGTGGCCTGACCTAAAAACTGTTTGAAAATCTAGCAATTTCTTGTTTGAAATGTAGTTTTTAAGTTGGATAGCTATACAATTTTGAAGGGTTTTGGCTAGCAATAGGAGATTGATTGTATGTGTTACTTCCATGTTTTTTTAAGAGAATCTAATTTGGGTGTTTTATAGTGATTGGTGTAGGAAAATGGTTTAGTATTTGCTGAGGCTTTACAGAGAAATAGATTGTATATGGGTTGGATAGATGACCACCTGGCATTAGCTTTTTCCTTAGGTGTGATACGTTGTTCTGGAACTTGTTGTTCCTCATATTTTTCTTGAGTAGATTGAATATCATTGTGGGTTTGTTTTGGGTTTGATTGATTTGTGTACTAAAAGAGATGGTCTTATCCTCACACACTTTTTTAGATGTTTTTCTTCTTTGCTTGCAGCAATAAAAACTGTTTGGAGAGGAGTTTTTACCATTCCCTTTCTACTTGCTAGTTTTCCTTACTTTCATTATTTAGCTCTTCAAAGTATCATGGATTTGAAATTTCTAATGCAGTTTTTTTAGATTAAGGAGGCCAATGTTACCATTGGAAAACAATAAAGTTTAATTGTAACGTAAGACTTGGGTAGATGCACAGTCCATCAGGTTATGTTAGTTAGCATGAAGGGTGATCTCAGGGGGGGGGCGTGGCTAGCCAGCCAACATGGCGGACGCAAGTCCCTAACGCTCGGACTGACATCCCCCTTGAATCCGGCAAATTTATCCTGAAAAGTGAGCCATCCACGTCAAACATCAGTGGGACCAGTAAGCCAAAGACTTGCTAAAGCCGAGGAGCCCCGAATCGTGCTGCTCGGCCGCCCAGGACTGCAGCTGCTACGGGGAGGGAAACCGGGGCCTGCGGACTGTGGGGCCGCGCGCCAGAGATCATCGGCGGGAGGCGGCCGCCCGCACTTGGACAGCGGCCCCTGTGATGGCGGAGAACAACAGAGGCGAAGAGGCGGCGGCCTCCCTGCACGATCCCCGGTACCAAGAGCAACGATGCTGTGATCGGCAACGCAGCACATACCAGATCGCTTGACCTCCCGGGACTGCGGCTGATGCGGTGAGGAAAGCCAGGGCCTGCAGTTTGTGAGCCCGCGCGCGGGCGATTATCGGTGGTTGGCGGCTGCCCGTGCTCAGACGGCGACCCCTGTGGCGGCGGAATACAGCAAAAACGAAGAGACGGCGGCTTCCCTGCAAGATCCTCCGGTATCGAGAGAGACGAGGCTGCGTTCGGCGAAGCAACCCATACCGGGCGCCGCTCTACGGCGCTGCAGGCGGGCACTGACCTCGTTGGTGGGCGTCCTGTGACTTGCCAGACCCCTGGCGAATTAGACTCCTGGCGCGGCCTTGCCGATGTGGAGTGCGGGAGACTGTCGCGAGGCGAGCCGGGTCCCCACGAGGTGAGCCTGGGCCTCTGTGACAGTGCTGAGTGACCTGGCGGCCGCGAGGCCAACGTAGGTGCCGCCCTGCCCTGGAACATCCAGGTGAGTGACGACGCATAGCGCAGGCCGCGTCGGAGAAGAATGCGGGCGGCGGCCTGCTGCGGGGGGTGAGAACCGCGCATTGGAGGAGCTGAGGCGTGAGGAGTAGGAGCGGGCGGCCGGCGCTTGCTGCGGGGGCTCTCGGCGGAGCTCTGACGGCGCTAATACACTGAGGCAGTCTGTGGACAAATTGCTTAACCGGCCGAGGTGCGTGGCCTAGCAGGGACAGACTGGAGAACGTGAAGGCCCCCCAAAACCGAGACCTGGGAAGCATACAGGCATCGCGCTGACAGGGCGGATGACGAAAGCAAGGGGTTAAAAGCTAAGGGTGACCTGCCCGATATCGACGAAGGGCAGAGGTACGGGCCGAGGCCTACTCGAGGGAACACACGGCAGCCTAGGAGAAGCGGATCCCCACAGACCAGACGCTCTGTCATAACAACTATTGGGTACCAAGGAGGGAAGAGGAGGAAATGCCAGAAGTAAGTGGGTGCTGCGAGACCTCCTTCTCCCACCCAAAGCAACACGGCGGCCAACGGGAATAGGGCCTATACAACTGGCTGCCACCGGGGACATACATGATCGCCATGATGCCCTGTAGCTAGGAAAAGCCGTAACTTAGCACCCTGCTAAACTTACATTGACACAACCAGATGCCCTGTCACTGAGGGGCGCCGCCGACTACCACCCTGCTGTGGGCCCAGACGCCCTGCCCTACAGGAAGACTGCTAGTGTAGAGCCGCACATAAGATCCGCAAGCCGTAACATGCGTCCTCGTGAATAGACAGTCACACGTGGTGCGGCTGCCACTGACGGCCCCACCTGGCCACACACCTCCAGAGGCTCACACCTGTGAAGGACCCAGACGCCTGATCAGAGCCTCCGCAGGGGCGCCGCCACTGGCGTAGCGGCCCCCCCAGCCGCTGGCCACGAATGCCCACGGCGCAACAGATTGTGATGGGCCGGATGCGCGCCAAGATGCAGCAGGGGCTCCTGCGCGCACGTAACCTGGATCCCACACACATAGGAGCTGAGGGGGAGATGGAGCCAACAACCACGGCCCTGGCAGCCAAGATGGACTCAGTGCTTGCAGCAGTGGAGAAAATTGGTGCCGTGTTAGAACATACCAGAACCTCCCTGGAAACCCGGATAGATAAAGTTACTTCGGACTTCACGCTGCTGCATTCAGATCACCGTAAACTGGCTGAAAAAGTCACCGCGCAAGGCCAAACACTCAAGGATCTCCAACCTGTTACTCAAAGCCACGCAGCTGCGCTACAAGACATGATAGATCGCATACACACCCTGGAAGATAGAGCAGAGGATGCGGAAGGTCGCTCCCGCCGCAACAACATCTGCGTGGTGGGCCTGCCAGAGGGGGAGGAAAGTAGGAACCCAGAACAATACACAGAGCGCTGGCTGCACAACCTTTTGCCCCAGGGAACATTGTCAATGCAGTTTGCAGTAGAAAGAGCCCACCGTGTACCGGCGCAGAAACCCCAGCCAGGAGCTAGGCCGCGCCCGTTCATTTTCAGGATACTCAACTACAGGGACAGAGATGCGGTGCTACGCGAAACACGTAAAATGGACAGCCTCAGAGTGGGTGGTAGTCAAGTAATGCTCTTCCCAGATTACACCACTCTAGTGCAGCGCCGCAGGAATAACTATGCGGCAGTGAAGCGCCAACTCAGAGCTCTGGAACTACCGTACTCTGTTATTCCCTGCCCGGCTGAGAGTGGTTGTGAAAGAAGGGACCCGCTTCTTCGATTCTCCTGCGGAGACATGGGACTGGTTGGAAGAAACGGGGCGGTGGACAGGCACAAGGCTCTCGGATCCAGATGGAGGCAACCCAGCAGGCAGGAGGAACAGGTGGCGAGGACGACGAGGAATGGTGCGAAATGCGAAGCCAGGGACGGCAGCCCCGAGCCCTGAGAAAATGAGAAGGGAGAGGCAAGATGTCCTGGAAGCGGTCACAACTCTTGGATCCCCACACTCAAAAGACCACTTAGACTCTTACACAAAGGACGCATTGGTGGCCAGTGGCTCCTCGTCACCATCAACTGAAATATCCGATGACCTCTGCCTACCAGTGGTGACGCCACAAACTGCTGATGGTATCATAGGATAACGCACTGGCACGCTGAACTCTGTCACAGGCAGCTCACGCAAGTAGACCATAGCCTGTTTACACATGTGTTCTTCCATTGTGTTGCAACTGGGGGCGGGTCTGTTGGGTTGATGGCCACACTCATCCCATTAGGTGATGATACGGAGGCCGCTGTGCCCGCGCCCGGCCAAGCCACGCATATTACCGCAGGGAGTGGGTGCACATGAGACGTCACTAAGCTCTGAGCTTGGCTGGACTCGCACACTTATCTGGGCGACTAGCTAGATGGCACACTGTATGCATAGGAATGGGGGGGACAGAAGCAGCAGAACGTTACCTGTGTGCATACCCCTTCAGGCAACACACTGAATTAGTTTGTACTTCTCAGTTGTTACAGAGGTTTGGACGGACAAAGTTCGCCCCAACTGTTATGTTGTTCTTAGTTCAATTATTGTTTTTGTTGCAGCAGACCGATACACTAGTATATGTCAATGGCCCCCGCACACCACGGCGCGCCCCACCCTTGACGCCCCCAGTGACTAAACACACCAGAAATGACACGGGCTAATGTAGTTACGTGGAACGTACATGGCATGCACACACCCACGCGACGCTACTCCATATTCGCTTACCTCCGGAGACACTCGGTTGGAATTGCCTTATTGCAGGAAACACATATGACACAACCGGAACTAGACAGACTGCGCAAGCGCTGGAGGGGACAGGTGTATGGCACGGTATACTCAGCACATGCGAGGGGCACACTAATCTGGGTGAGAGCGGGCACCCCGTTCGTTTGTGCGGATGTGGTGGTAGACCCCGAAGGCAGATACACCTTAGTGCGTGGGACACTGAACAGTCAGGCAATACTACTGGGCTCGATAAATGCCCCGAATGTAGACTAGCCATCGTTCCTAGCACAGTTGTCATCAACGATGACCCTTACGCTGGGCTCCCCTGGCTGTTGGGCGGGGACTTTAACTCGGTGCTCGATGTACACATAGATAGGTCCTTCCCCCCTTCCGGAAGACATGGGCTGTGTCAAACGCGCAGGCGCTCACGGACTGGCTATCACACTGGACATTGCTAGATATATGGCGCATCCTCCACCCCAACGAACGTATTTATTCCTACTACTCCGCACTACATGACCTACATGTACGCCTAGATAGAGTGGTGGGCTCCCAATCCTTACTCCCACTAGTCGAGACATCGGAATACCTGGGGCGGACACACTCCGATCATAACCCTATGCGAATCCAACTCAGTTGGGAAGCTGATCGCCCTCCCATTCCCACATGGCACCTCCAGCCAACCACATTAGAAGACTCTGAATTCCGCGCATCACTAGGAACGGCTGTCCTCACATATTTTGAACTCAACGAAGGAACAGCAAGCAATGCCCTGGTGGAATGGGATGCCCACAAAATAGCGGTCAGAGGTCACTGTCTAGGGGCCACATGGAACATACGCAAGCAGCTAGCATTATCGCTCACCCGCCTAGAATCACAGTTACTCCAATATGAACGTGAGGGAGAGGGAGGGGGCAGACACTCGGGCCGCCTGGAAACCCTCCGGGCACAACACGCGGAACTCATGGAGCGCTTACGATGCCACAACTACATGGCTCACACAGCTCGCACACATGCCACAGCAGATAGGGCGGGCCGCCTGCTTGCCTGGCTGCTGAAGCAGGAGAGTAATCACACCCCAATCGGAGCCATACGTACACCGGAGGGGAACCTGGTGTATACACAGCGTGAGATCCACAAGGTGATGACAGACCACTACACACAGCTATACCAGTCCAGGGATGCTGCCCAGGTCCAGAGCTAGAGAGATTTCTGGAGCCTGTCCAGCTGCCCACAGCCTCAGAGGCACATCAGGAGACACTCAATGGTCCCCTTACCTTAGAGGAACTCGGGAGGCGATCCAGTCTATGGCGTCTGGGAAAACTCCGGGCCGGACGGCCTACCCGCCGAATATTACAAGGCTTACCGGGAATCTCTGGTGCAGAGTTTACACACCCTTTACATCACAGCTCTGGAAGAGGACACACTGCCCCTTTCGATGCGTGAGGCATACCTGGTGTCCTTGCTGAAGCCGGACAGGGACCCCACAGCCCTGGGATCTTATAGACCCCTGGCGCTGCTTAATGCGGACTATAAGATATTCGCTAAAGTGCTGGCAGAACGGTTGGCGCTGGTAGTCCCCGAATTGGTTCTCAGCGACCAAAATGGATTTGTACCCAAACGTAGCACATCACTGAACTTGCGTAGGTTTTTTAGAGTGGCGTCGGACAGTGTGCGGACGTGGCCCAGAGCGGGATGCCTTGTGTTAGACCTGGAGAAGGCCTTTGATTGCTTAGAATGGAGCTATCTAGCGGCAGTGCTATCGAGATATGAGCTGGGCCCGGGATTTCTCCAGATGGTTGGCCTCTTATACAAAAATCCCACAGTTCGGGTGCGATTGGGGCCATACATTTCTGACACCGTACCGATATGCAGAGGGACCAGGCAGGGGTGCCCGCTGTCACCCCTTCTATTTGCTTTTGCGATAGAGCCCCTAGCGGCAGCGTTACGTGCGACACTGGGAGATGGAATACCCCTGGGCGACGCGGTGCACCAAGTGTCGCTGTACGCAGACGACCTCCTGATCTACGTGAGGGACATAGAGCATATACCAACCCAGCTGGCATGTACACTGCGCGACTTCGCCGCCATCTCGGGACTCAATGTAAACGCTGGCAAGTCCTGTATTTATGCATTCGGGGAGGGAAGCCGAGACCCGGGTTATACCCTAAATGGTACAGGGGTGCAATGGAGGGAGGACACCTTCTGCTACCTGGGAATCCAGATATACCGTCATGCGACAGATCTATTCGACGGCAATCTGGGAAAGGCTCTGGCAGCAATCAAGTCACAGGTACACTTTTGGAACACGCTCCCACTAACGGTCACTGGCAGAGTGGCATTAGCCAAGATGGTGATCCTCCCCCGCCTCCTGTACTACTTTGCTAATCTACCTCTATATGTTCCGGCGTCCTTCTTTGCTACACTCACTAGATTACTCAGGGACTTCCTTTGGGGGAACGCCAGGCATAGAATGGCACTAACAAAATTGTACCTGCCAACTGACCAGGGGGGTCTTGCCGCGCCTTGTTTTGAGCACTACTACTTAGCCGCACAGCTGCAGTGGATAGCCCGTTGGCTTGCGAATAGGGGCCAAGAGGATACTGCAATCACACTACCTCCCCGCTCACTGGAACAAATAACCAGGCTCTTCCACCCGGCCACTAAAGCCGCAACGCCAACGCTCGCTCTTCCTGGCTGTGGCGTACAAGTGTTACCGCCGTAGCCTTTACCTCACCAGAGCGCTAATCCCCTACGCACCGGCAATACCACTAGAGGGCTCCCCTAGTGGGCCTGGGGTGCTCACGTCTATTGCACTCAAGGAATGGCATGACGCCGACATGCAGACCCTGGGAGATCTGTACCGGGATGGCACACTCATACCATATGAGTCCCTAGTAGAAGACGTGGGACTACCACCGGGCGATTCCTAATGCATCGATCGCTGGTTGCGACACTAACTGCTAGATGGGGGACATGACCACGGAACCGAGCCAACACCTCACTATACAGTACCTCCATGTCATGGGGCGGGGCAGGCATTTGGTTCGCTGGTTCGCGTCATCACTTCGAACACACGCAGCGATCAGTCTGGATCCACTCCGCCGCAAATGGGAAACAGATCTAGGGCGACAATTGGAGGACAGGGAATGGGAAAAGATACTAAAGAGCCCAGTTCGTACACCCAGAAACATGCGATTCAGACAAATACAACTGTTCATAGTCCACAGAGCATATCTTACACCCGAGACGATCAATAGGTACTTCCACCGCACGGACGCAGTGTGTCCTCGCTGTGCAGAACCGGGAGCTGGATTGATACATATGCTGTGGGGCTGTCACCGACTACATACCTATTGGCACGCAGTCAGCGAGCAATTGCGCACATGCACAGGCGCGACATACCCTTTGAATGGACTGCTTACCTATTACACCATTTCCGTAGAACACCGGCCACAAAATTCACATCTAGGTTCCTTGACCTGGGATTGGTGGTCACCAAGCGCCTTCTTACTAAGCGGTGGAAAGCACACGATCCGCTGCATATATGTGCATGGAGGTACTCGCTTCTAGCATGGGCCAAAGCAGAGGGAATCGCCATCCAGCGGGAAGAAACGTTGGGGCTGAGAAAGGAGCCCATAGCGACTCAGTGGGAGGGATTGCTCCGGACCCTACAGCAGACGGGGGGGACACCCCTGAGGGACAGCCTGAGGGTGGGAGGCGCGAGCCCGTAGTGAGTACAGGACACCCCGCCAATAGTCAGTCATAATATCAGGCGCACGCACATATACCACTTAACACTCAGGGTGGATATAGCCACAGCCTATGAGTGGGGGCTACTGTCAAGTTGATGCCACGGGGTGGGGCGATGGGGGTGAGGGAGGGGGCATTGTGCGAGATAATCACACAGATATTGGTTAATGCTGCTATGGTTAGTTTTGGTTTTGATTGTTTTGACTATAACATTTGTTCAATTGCACGCGCTGAATGATCAGAAAGGACTCTGTAAAAGCACCAATGAGACCATGCAATTACTGTATTGTAACTTCTACCCTCTGTGAAATGGGTTGTTTGTTGGGGTTAACCTAGTTTTTGAACCAATGACGACATAGACATGTATGTCATGTTTAACACCCACTTAAAGTAGTGTATCTCTAATGTTGATAGACGGAGCAATGTATAGATGGCTCTTAATGTGGCACGTTGCCTTTCATGGATATGTAACACAAAAGTCAATAAAAACAGATTTAAGCAAAAAAATGAAGGGTGATCTCAGCACTTAGGGGCATATTTACAAAGAAATGACATAGCGTCATTTCAAAAACGCAGGAATACTGCGCACCCCTGTGTTTTCCCTAGTGCAGCACTAAAGCTGCCTGGCACCAAAGAAGACACCCTTGCACCATGGTGCCAGGGTGCCTGCGTTGCAAGGATGTTTGTTTATGTGCAGGAAGGGGCACCTTTCTTCACATAAACAATTGTTATATGGTTTTTAGGCACATTATCGACATTGCTAAGTTGGCATGAGCTTCGCTGCCATGATGCTGCTTTTGCGCACGCTACTACATGACTTTGTTTTTGCAAGACTTTGTTTGTGCCCTTCACAGGGGAACGGGTTGCTTTTCGCGTTCTCTGCCTTTCCTGGAGTTTAGTCTGAACACGATGTGCAAGGTCGATAAACAGCCTCCAAGCGATTTGCCACTTGAAAGCTTACCGCATCGCCCTTGACATTTGCAAGGATCTTATCAGCAACCACGTCGATCACCCCTACCAGTCTCATCCCCAACTCTACGGCCGCTTTGGCGCCGTGTTCATCTTGAACACGCTTAATGACGGAAGGGAGTACGGTCATGGAAGGAGTGCCGAAACACTTCGAATATACCGCTGCAAACACCTTACCCCAGGTGTTACAATCAGCTAACTCGGGAAGTAAGTCTTTAGGCAAACTAATAGTCAATATCCTGTGTTTCTCCACAGGAGATGTATTTGGAAAAACAGCCTCTAGTTGTCCAAAGTTTTCAGCAAGCCAATAAGGTAACTCATCCTTATTCTTTGGACGCTTGCCCATCACATCAAAAACAAAGTCATGTAGTAGCGTGCGCAAAAGCAGCATCATGGCAGTGAAGCTCATGCCAACTTAGCAATGTCGATAATGTCCCTAAAAACCATATAACACAATCATTCTGCAGTACACATAGAAAGAGCAAACAACGAGGAGAAATTAAAGTATTTCACCTCGTTGTATCACTCTTTTTGATGCTGCCTCAGATTTACACATCCATGTAAATCTGGGACATCGTCAAAAAACAATGGTTGTTTCGGTGGAGCGCCCACAGCAACACCCATTGCACGCCCCTTTCACGCAAAGTGATGCATAAAAAGGGGCCGTATTTACAGGGCCATGAAAAGCCACGAAGGGTGCATGGACTTGCAAATATGGGCTTTCATAGAGTGCCACCAGAGCGTCAAAAAAAGTGACGAGCCTGTGGCACTAGGGGCTTGGATGGTGGTAAATTACATTGATCCCAGTAGAGGGTGAAAGAGATAACGATGCATGTCCACCATGAGGCACTGGAATGGTGAGTATTTTTCAGTGGTGGCAGGAGTGTAAGTGAGATTGTTCTTATGTATATGTCCAACACACCTGGCTCATCTCCCTGTCAATGCACTTTATAGACAAACAATCAGGTAACAATTTTCCAATGGCAGGCTGAGATGGTTTATTAACCCAAGTCTCTGTGTTATACGAACAGGTCTCAAATACAAAATATCAGTGTGATAAGCTTCAGCACAATAACAGTTTAAGAGTGTTGGCTGTAAGTGTTTTTTTTCGTGGGATTGAAAAATACTGGACTTGAATGAAGTTGTTCCTAGATCCAGTTTTCGATCCCCTTGGAATGCCTGCACTCCTAGAATGAATAATTGGGACCATGTGATGGAGTTGCGCATGCTATTCAAAGGAGTTGTTCACGAATCAATTCTTTCGGAGATTGTGACAAACGGCGGGTAGAGAGCTGAGAATGCTGAACCTTTTGATATGTGGGATTGCTGTTCTGGGTCTGCAACAGCTGGATTTTTATCCTGTGTTTGTCTTAAAAGGTAACATTTAAGGCAAGCACTGGTGAGTTCAGCATACATTAAGGTTTAGAACTTTACATTTAATTTGGACTGAGACTGGGACTTAAAGAGAGAAAAATTACTCAAGTATATCATGATACTATTTAGACAGAGATTTACTCATGTAATCAGGCTTATCAGTCTGTCACTGCATCATAGTCTGACAGAATTGGTTTGAGTAGACTGTGTCACAAAGGCTATATCAGTGTCACAAGGTGAAACTGCGCTGCTTTAATGTATACTGTTTGGAACAGCAACAGTAATATCTGGAGCATCCTTGGGTAAATTGGCAAGTATTGTACTGGGACTTCTAGCATTATGCTCTTAAAGATGTTGGTTTTCATGAGATGAGACTGTGCCTCAGGATTATTAATACCCTAAGTGATGGTATAAGGGTACTGTTGGTCCACAATATGAGGTGTGGAGGAACAGTAACCAGAGTAGTGACCAACACTGGCCATGGAGATATGAAGTACTGGGGTTGAGCTAAGATCACTAGAACATCAGTGTCTGTCGGCATGGGTGTAACACACATGTGCACTTTAGTGTTGGATTTTATGAAATTGAAGTGCTAGTTTAATTTTTGCATACCAAGGATTTTGGCCTGGATCATAATTTTATAATTTTAAATATGGTCAATGTATGTTTAGATGGTGTGAAAATTCTGAATGGTGGTAACTGTTTCCCCACGTTTGCATGCATGTGATTACTACAACGAAAACACACATCCTGCTGTGAAAAAAAAGAACCAGGTCTTTCACCTCGCTTGAGTTCCCTAGTGACCTTGGTTACATCAATTTTGACAACTGAGACTGGCTCAGGACCTTTGTTCTCCAATTCCTTAGCACTAAGTTGAGACAACTCAATACTTTTGGCAAGTTTGATAGTAAGATCTAGCGATGAGTTTCCCATGGACAGCAACTTTTGCTTGATGGGTTTGTCACTACAATGTCCAATGAATTGATCCCTTACCAACTGATCCGTAAAATATTCAAAGTGACAATCAGCACTAGTCTCCTCAGCGCTGTGATGTATGTGTCAACGTCTTCTCCAGCATTTTGGACCCTCTTATAGAATTTATGCCTGACCACCACAATGTTGGGTTGTATATTAAATCTATTTTGAAGTTTCTTGACTGTCTCCTGGAACTCATCTACCTCCTCTTCACCTTCTTCAATCCTTAAATCAGGGAGACGTTTCAAGATGGCTCTGCCCTCAAATGCCAGTGAATGAAATAGCAAATATTTATTTCGTTCTGGGTGAAAGCGTAATGCCCCAGGGGCACCTAGATATGTCTCAAAGGCATTGTACCATTGTTTCCATGCCACAGGCGGTTCACCAGGTGTATGTAGGAAAGGTAGTGGGAGGCTCACAGCCTACATTTTGACCCATTCTATATTGCAGTCGTAACTGATAGCAAACTATTACCACGGAAAATAATGATAATAATTAGGTCCCTTGATAAAAGACACAAAACACAAGTTTAAAACAGCCTACTGCCAACAATCTCAAAAGAATAATTGCCTTGAGAACAAAATTTAATAATTGCCCAAAAAACCCATCTCTGTAATGCTGTGCACATCAACGTCACAGCCAAACTTTTTATTTTTGAAACTTCCTTCCTTCTGCATTCATGAACAACAACCAACGGTGTGTAGAAAACAGTGCCAACTCTGTGTGCCGCGTATCAGATAAGTGCCACTCCTGGTTGCCGTGTATCAGATGAACGCCACGCCTGGCTGTTAAGTACGACCTGTGTCTCAATGAAGATCCGCTTCTTCAAACAGGATGGATTGGTCCGTGTCGGCGGTTCGCCAACGCTTGTCACCAAAAAGAAGTCTGTCGTATCAGGAGGACAGACATCAAGGTAAAGTTTCTTTTTGTATAATCTTTATTTCATGCTCTCGCCAGCGAACTGCTGGTTGCACACAGTGGACTAAACTGTCGCCAAATTGAATCCCAGTCAACATGTGGAATCTTGACATTATTATGTCAAGCTTCCACGAGCACACACCACGAGAAACCTTACATACAGAAAACTACAGTAATATTCTGAAAACATTATTATTTTTTTTGTATTGAATAACACATTTTCTTTGGAGGATGATAGGCCACGTTGCTCTATCTCATTTGTGGGATATAAGTTTAGTTTTAAGATAGACAAGTTTAATGCTGTAGTAGCAGTGTACAATAGGCAAAAAGCAGGACAGGGAGTTTCATGATGGTTTTATATTTAGAGTTTCATTTTGTAGTCGTGGAAAGGTGTGAAGAGTATCGGATCTATTCCTATAGGTGTTTTTTTTTTTTTTAAATAGCAGTGAAAGGTAAGAGGGAATGAGAATTTAATAAAGAGGGAATGAGAATGTAATAAGGAGAGAGTGGTTCATGGTGCATTAATGATTTTACCCAACACTCAATACAAAGAAATCTGAAAACCCATAAGGTTAAAGAGCATCAGTTACAATCAGCTCACATCTGCGGAAAAACAATTGGACATTGAGGTGCTGAAGTAGTTATGAATTCCTAAGGCTGTAATTGAAATGTGTTTTGTTACTGTGTGGTTTTAATGGAGATTGAATGATACATATCACAAATGGGTTACCGATAAAGCACCAGAAGGGTATGAAATGCACAGATCTACAGTTTAATTAATTTGTATTAAAAATATCAAATGAAGAGTTTGTAGAACAAAAAAAATGAAAAGTAGTTAAATAACATTTTTTAGTGCACACATACACCCAGAAACAGGACAAAAGGTAATTGATCTTTCTCACATACTGTAAGATAAAGCAAAAGGGGAGTTCAATGCATTTGTCCAGAATGAAATGCATAATAATTTTGGCCCAAATGCTGAATTCACTTTAAAAGCGAACTCTCAACATGTTTAATATTACACGCCATGGAGGGTAACTCTCACTAAAGAATACAAACAAGAAATGATTAAATATCCTTGATCAAAGAATTAAAAAGTTCTATACTAGTGGTAAGGTATTGTAAATGTGCTTCAGGCAGGAGAAAAACACTTTAAAAAATTGATCTTGTAAGAACTAAATACAGTTTTTTGTAAAAATCTTAAAGTAAATAGATTAATAAACAATCCATTTCAGATATATATTTTATCTCAGTAATGTTATAAGGCCTTTTCATTGTGTCAGCTATAATAAATTTTATATTTGACAAATCTAATTAGCCATTGCCATTCAGCCAATTGAATGATGTCTTGCATCTAATGGCCCTGATCTAGAGTTTGGAGGGGATGAACGGGCTGTCACAAAATGACTGTTCAACTGTTCCTCATCATGCATGGAGGTCTGTCTGTCCTATGTAGTGTTAGGCGGTTTGACAGACGAAAGCTTGCCATCAGTCCCTTCGCCACCACTGCATTTTCCTTACTCTGTCGACAGAGGTATACCCTAAACATGGTGGATAAACTGGAGGAAGGCCATTCCTTCATCTGTTATATTTAGGGTATAATTTCCATTGATGAAAACATGGTGATTTAACCTCCACATAATATAAATAAATAGCTAAATCATACTCACAATCCCTACACAACCAACTCAATCACAATGCCCCTGCTACTACAAGCCCTGGGACTATATTGTGAAGTGGTGGAGGAAGAATACCACAATGCACAACAAATTAGAAGGTAAGTACACCCTTTAAAACTTTCTGAACTGCACTATGTTAAGTACCAATGATACTAAACTTAACTTTATGTACACCAAAGCACATCTTTTCAGCACATCTCTTAACAGTTGTCCCTGTCGCCCTGTCTGATCAAATACTTTACACTACCTACCCATAAACAAAATACTCAGGTAATACAATTTTACAACCCTTACAGTTCTGTAAGTGAATATGCATTTATTTAAATGTACATGGGCAGCCAAACATATAATATAAATACACTATATATAACTGTTAGACCTGTCAGCCTTAGGATGGTCTTCTCCCAACATTTTGCCTGCTTTTCTACTGTTTTTGCTGTTTTTGTTTGTTGGCCTTAGGACTCTGAGCACTTTACCACTGCTGACCAGTACTAAAGTGCATGTGCTCCCCTAAACATGGTGAAATTGGTGTATGCACAATTGGCATATTTACCTTACTTGTAAGTCACTTGTAAAGTGCTATACCATATGCCCAGGGACTGTAAACTAAATGCTACTTAGTGGGCCTGCAGCACTGATTGTGTCACCCACACAAGTAGCCCTTCAAACCTATATCAAGCCTGCCATTGCAAGGCCTGTGTGTGCAGTTTACTGCCACTTCCACTTGGCATTTAAAACCTGTTGCCAAGCCTTAAAGTCCCCTTTTTTTTACACATAATTCACCCTTAAGGTAGGCCCTAGGTAGCCCTTAGGGCAGGGTGCTGTGTAAGTTAAAGGTAGGACATGTACGTTTAAGTTTTGCATGTCCTGGTAGTGACAAACACCCACACTTGTTTTTCACTACTGTGAGGACTACTCCTCTCATAGGTTAGCATTGGGAATTCCTTCATAGACTTTTAAGCTGTATCTCAGGATTCCTGCCACAGCTCACCTCTCCTGACTATCACAATATACTGGCATTACTCATGTAATTCCTCCCAACACCTGTGAATGAGCAAACGTATTGCACCCTGACTTTTGGACATATTACATGCTGTTGGTAATAGCTAGCTGCAGCTGGTTTTCCCCGATTTGTTTAAAAGGCTAAATAGCTTTTATAAAAGTTTTACCGTGCATATGCAAGGTTAGGTGTCAGGCACCACGGACACATCCAGAAAATCCACCAGCATAAGCATCAAGCAACCTGCATAGATGACCTCAATGTGAACCGTTCGGAAGACAGCCCTCATCAAATTAATCCCCTGCACCTGTTCCTTGCTATAAGCAATTAGAATGCAACCTTTGCAAACATTCTGAAACACCTTCTAGAAGACAGCCTCATCAAATGAATCATCTGCACCTTTTCCTTGCTATAAACATTTAGAACAAAGACCTTTGTAAACATTCTGAAACCACCTCCTAGAAGGCAGCCTCATCAAGGTAATTATCTGCACCTGTTCCTTTTTACAAACCATAGAATGTGACCTTTATGAACGTTCTAAAGCAGTCTTATTTAAAGACCGTCCACACTCCTCCCTTTCGCTTAGCCTCTTCGCCTGACACTTACCTGTTTCCCAGCTTCCAGGACTCTGTCTTGCCCGCTCTCTTGATCCTCCCACCTCGACCTCACAGCGAAGAACGCAGGGGCGGCTCCTCCGTTATGGCGGAGGAGCATCACCCCCTCGCTCAAAGCCAGCAGAGGCACCGACTAAATAAAATGATAATCATTTTTTTTAATTATAATTTTATTTTGCATCCTGCAGGCTGCCTGCCAGCCGAGGGAGGGGCGGGGACAGCCACAGTGACGCTGCAGCACCAGGGAGGAGGGGGGAGTGGTGGGCACTGCTAAGTGCGCCTGATGGTTTGGCCGGCACCAGTGGGCCGGCCAAACCATCAGGCGCACTTACACTTTCTCCACATAGCGGTGCAGCTGTGACCAGCAATACAGCCCTGGCACTCAGTGTGCCTTGGGAGCCCCGTTCATCTGGCTCCTCCTCGTTGCCATCTATTGGCACCAACGAGCATCAGCCCCACTCACCGGGCTCTTCTGGGACTCGCTGGTCTCCTCTGGCACCGCTCCCGCGATGCATCAGAGAGCCCCCGCTCACCGGGGCTCCTTTCCTCGTTAGCGGGAAGGCTCCGACAATGTGCCTCGGCTGGTCCCGCTGCCGGGGCCTCTCCTCTCTTCTCCGGTCAGGCTTGGCAGCATGCGGCTCTCTCCACTGATACGGGAGCCTCTGTCTCACATCAGGCGCCGTGTTGCCTGACTTCCTCCGGCGCAGTCCTTCCCTCTTGGCCACGCCCCGGGTCAGGCACTCCTCGCCTGGCTTCCGGTTTAGGCATCATCGCATTAGGCATAGACCCATTATGCAATCTTTGGGCCTTGCGCCCTACCAGAGCACCAAAAATATGACCCCAGGCCAACTGGCCTTTCACTGGGGCCCACAGGCCCTTTGTCCCAAATGTCAGGGAAACCTAGATGCACAATGCGCTGGGGGCGGGGGAGTGTAACTCACCCCCTCCTAATCCTGAAAGCAAAATGCCCCCTTTGTTGCAGCTGCCCTCTGTCCGGTGGGGGAGCTGTAGGAAATTGGATTTGGCACCACTGTGCCTGGGGAGCCCCACTCTGGGGCTCTAACAACAATATCGCCCCACGTTGCAGCTGCCCGCTACTGCGGTGCAGCTGTGACCAGCAATACAGCCCTGGCACTCACTGTGCCTCGGGAGCCCCGTTCACCGGGCTCCTCCTCATGCCATCTATTGGCACCAACGAGCATCAGCCCCACTCACTGGGCTCTTCTGGGACTCGCTGGTCTCCTCTGGCGCCGCTCCCGTCATGCATCAGAGAGCCCCCACTCACCGGGGCTCGTTTCCTCATTAGCGGGAAGGCACCGACAATGTGCCTCGGCTGGTCCCGCTGCCGGGGCCTTTCCTCACTTCTCCGGTCAGGCTTGGCAGCATGCGGGGCTCTCTCCACTGATACGGGAGCCCCGCCTCACATCAGGCGCTGTGTTGCCTGACTTCCTCCGGCGCAGTCCTTCCCTCTTGGCCACGCCCCGGGTCAGGCACTCCTCGCCTGGCTTCCGGTTCGCGCTGGCGGCTGCATCTCGGCGGCTCCTTTCTCCGGGCTCAGAAATGCGGGGTGGGCTCCCGCCTCAAAAGTAGCACCAAAGCGGGGTGGGCTCCCGCTCCGAAGCACCAAACAGCGGGGTAGGCTCCCGCTTTGGAAACACACACAAGTGCAGGGTGGGCTCCCGCTAAGCTCCCACAAATGCTGGCAAATGCGGGGTGGGCTCCTGCTCCTCCTCTCAGCAGCCCGGGGGAGTCCCCACGCCGGGATTCCCTCGGCAGACTCCGCAGCGGCGCGCTGCAAGGCACCCACGCTCCTCGCCTACTGGAGCAGCCAGAAACAGGTGCAGTGCTCACGAGGCGCTATAATCAGAGTTTCAGGGGCACCAGGCTGGGCCCAGGCTGGGCCCAGGCAGGCCAGCTCACAGGGCCCTCAAGCAGGGAGGCAGTCCCTCGTGGCGGTTCCTCCTGGGGCCCAGCAGCGGCAAGACCCCCTAACAGCACAAGGAAGCACACCTTTTCATGGGATCACAGCCCCAGTACTTATACACCATTCCTCCTTTGTCTGCCCTTGGCACAGGGCTTGGGGGGAACCAGCCTGAGCTGGTTCTGTTTTTTTTTTGGAGCTCTTTGTTGACAAGGCTCCTCTTCCCCTTTGTCAGGTGGGGGCTCGTCATCAGACACACCACAGGGGGGTGGAGCCAGCATTCACCTAGGCAGGCACAGACCTATTCAGGGGACTACTCCTCCCACTACTCCAAATGCAGATGTCCCATTCAGCCTAGCGCTGACTCACCCTGCCCTCCCTGGAGCCACACACACCTCACCAGCCCCTGTCACTCCAAAGCCAGACATGCAATCCACATCAGGCAGGCAGACATATAGCACACAGAAATGCCAACTTCTAGAAGTGGCATTTCTAAAATAGTGATAATAAATCTGCGCACACCATTGCGCAGCATTTATTATTACAATTCCAACAATACCAAACTTGGCCACGCTGCTCCTCTTATATCAGGAATTACCACTGAAACACTTATCAGGGAATCCCCAATGCATTCCTATGGGAGTGCAGCCTCACAGCAGTGAGAAACAAAAATGGCTGTTTGTCACTACCAGACATGACACGCACTTAAGGTACACATGTCCTACCTTACCTACAATGCACCCTGCACATAGGGCTAGCTAGGGCCTACCTAAGGGGTGACTGACATGCAGTAAAAGGGGGGTCACAGACAGGGCACACACTTTAGGTGCCACGTCACAGCGGCAGTAACACTGCGCGCACAGGCCCTGTAATGGCAGAGGCCTGAGACAGGTTTGAAAGGCTACTTGGTGGGTGGCGCAATCAGCGCTGCAAGCCCACCAGTAGCATTTAATTTATCGCCCTGGGTATCTGAGATACCACTTTACAAGGGACTGACAGGTAAATTAAATATGCCAAACAGGTGTAGACCAATCTTACCATGTTTACCACAGAGAGCACACGCACTTTACACTGGACAGCAGTGCTAAAGTGCCCAGAGTCCTAGAACCACCAACACCATGTCAGAAAAAAGGAGGAAGGCAAAAAGTTCAGGGATGACCCTGCAAAAAGGGCCAAGTCCAACAATGACCTTAAAGATTCCCTCTCGCACATCGTTAATCTGCCCGACGATTGTGCACAATTTATTGATCTTGTGGTTAAGCTTGATCAACGACCGGGCGAGCGAAAGGGTGACCGATCTCACAGTGACACCAGAGTAATTGTTCTCAAAACCGAGAAGAAGGAGTCAGACAGTAGGACTTTTGATACTGAACCTATGCAGATAGGAAGTATAAGGGGTACACTATCTAATGAGGAAAAGGAATGTCGCTGCAAATTAAACCCATGTCTTTATTGTGGCAAAGCTGGCAATTTCACTATGGAATATTCTGCAAAGCCAAAAAAGACTAAGGCTGTGGCAAGTGTACAGGTCGATCAAGAACAGGGAAAACTAAGGTTCTCAACCAGAAGGGAGATCGTCTCATCCAGAGAAGCCGTACAGATCTCACAACATCTGACCAATGTAGGAACACAAATTGCATGGCATCTGACAATCCAAGTCACAATAATCCTATCCCCACAGTGGAGACACATAATATCCATGTTTATTAACTCATGGGCCACAGCCAATTTCTTTGATCTGACCCTAGCTAACAAGCTCGGTCTCACAAACGTTCCCAGAGAAAAACCTGAGCCTGTGCGAGCAGTAGATGGTTCAGAGTTGTCTTCTGGACTAATTTGTTTTCTGACAGAGGCTCTAACCTTAGTGTGTGATAATGGGGATACTGAACGACTTGTCTTTGATCTAACAGATACTCCCACCTTTGGGGTAATTTTGGCAGTACCTTGGCTAGAACAACATATTCCAACAATTGATTGAATATACCGCAACATAATCTTGGACTCACCATTCTGCTCTACTACCTGCTACCAAGAGGCTCCAGAGGTGGGAATACCTCTGCATTGTGCCTTGGTCCATGGAACATAAAACCTTAAACTACACAAAGAATACCAGGACTTTCAAGATGTGTTTTGACCCCATGAAAGCCACCCAACTGCCCCCACACAGAGCCTTTGATTGCCGCACATATCTCCTCCCCGGAGCAATGCTACCCTGAAGTAGAGTTTACACATTGACAGAACCTGAAGCTCAATACCTACGCAAATATCTGGATGAACTACGTTTTATATGCCACTCCACATCACCTGTGTCTTCCCCACTCTTGTTTGTATCCAAGAAGAACGAGGAGTTGAGGGCTTGTGTGGATTATAGGGCGGTCAATAAAGTGACTATTAAGAACCGCTATCCTCTTCCGTTAATTCCAGTACTACTTGATCAGGTCAGAAATTCCACCATTTACACGAAACTAGATTTACAGGGAGCTTACCACTTAAATACATGTACGAGAAGGTGATGAATGGAAAACCACCTTTAGGACTAAGTTCAGGCTGTTTGAGTATACTGTTATGCCTTCGGGCTATGTAATGCTCGGCAGCATTTCAATATTTCATTAACGAGGTCTTGAGGGAGTTTTTGGATGTTTGTGCAATCTGCTACGTAGACGACATTCTGATTTTACTCAAACTCAGAACAAGAACATGTACAGCAGTGGAAGTTAGCTCCTGCACTTTACCTCAATCATGTTGGTGGGATGATAAGTCACCTCATCACAAAATCCCATTAATATCAATTTGTCAGCCACAGAGATAATACTCCGATTAAACATGAGGCAAAGAAACAAGTCAGGGAGATCCTAGATCAACTTAAATACCAGGGTGTGATAGAGAATTGCACCTTGCCTATGAATAATCTCTTGTTTCCCGTAATGAAACGCGATAATTCATATTGTCTGGTCTTAGATTATAGACATTTAAACGCATCCACATGCACATTTGCAGTTCAAAATGCACATAGTGCATCTCTAGTGACTAACATAGTGCGGAAAAAATACAAAACAACACTAGACATCCCAAATGGAATTTTCTGCCAAAATATAGCACCTGGGAGCAGATATTTGACAGTATTCTCGGCGCTAGACTCTCAATGCTAATTTTGACAATTACCACAAGGGCATAAAACAGCCCCGGACTGTTTTCAGCCTTGGTAACTTGAGTTACTTCAAAAATTTGATGAGGAGGCATTGTCCTATGTAGCTGACATCTATCTGACGGATGATGAATTAATAGAACACTTGTCTAGGGTGAACAACATAATTCTTGGGTTGGCCCACCTGGGATCCAAATTTAATTTAAAAAAATCAAAAATTGCCCACCTCAATGCCCTATTTTTAGGATACATATTTTCAAGTGAAGGCAAAAGCCTGGCGGCACAATTTTAAGAAAAATGTGCACTGCTCCAACCTCCAACGACTTGAAAAGACTACAATCTATTTTAGATTTTTGAATTTTGGCAGAACATACATTTTGGATTACGCAGAAAGAATAAAAACTTTCTATGATTTAATTATACCTGATTTTTCAGTACATCATTGGACACAGGAACATACAGATATCTTACATTCCATACAAGCTGACATGATAGCTTCCAAACATTTACATACACAGGTTAACACAACTAACCTGGTGATCCGCGTAGTCGCTGGACCAACTGGGTATATGTATATCACTTTCAATGAGGGTGATACCGTACCTGTAACATACAAATCACATTTGTACACAAACGCTGAAATGCGTTTTGCACGCACTGAAAATATTTACACAGTGGTACAAACTGCTGTAGTGAGAGAGAGCGCTGGCTCAGGAGAAACGCATCTTTGTCGTGACCCCGGAACCAACCCTAGAGACCGTTACAAAAGCAAACCTCTCGAATGCTAAAGCGTTACATCCATAATGGATTCAATGGGCTAACTCTCTCACTGCAACAGATGTAGATTATAGATTTGACTCTACATTACAAACACAAGCATTCTTGCAGTACGAGCAAGAATATCCTCTGCCAAATGAAATAATGCCTCTAGATCGATATGAATGTATCATTTATACTGATGGATCTGCCCTGCCGGCCGTAGGAACGAAACAGCAATATTCTGCGACATGCGCAATTGTTAAAGGATGAATGCATGATGAAAAGTTCCATCCCGGGAAAACCCACACCCTGTCCCTAGGGGACTGTACTGCTTAGCTGATGGAACTAAAAGCCCTAATACTGGCACTACAAAATACGGATCGTGAATTCCCCACACTAATTGTGTGTGATTCATTTTACTATGTCCTCTCCTATAATGAATATTTACTTTAATTGGGGCCAGAATGGATTTACGGATTCCAAAGGTTGCACAGTCTAGCACAAGATGCTTTGGGAACAAGTGGCAAAGCTAAAAGAAGGCCTGCCACGGGTCATGTTATTCATACATTGAGTCATCAACGTGTTGGCGTTCACGTTGAAGGGAATTCAGTGGCGGATGAAGCCCCCAACGTGACAGCACTCACTACTGCCTTTGCTGCAATTACTCGCTCCAGTACAAAGATAGACAGCAACTATGATAGTTGTCAATGCCACGTGCAACAGCTCAGCCCTGCCGAAAGGCTTTCCACTCAAGTACTCCTACAAGTTAGATGCATAGAACATTCTGTATGCTCGGATTCCAGGAGTGGTGGATAGAGTAATACCAAACACTGATTGCAGATTGGGATTAATACTAGCTGCACATGAGAGTCTGGGTTCAGCTCATGCAGTGATCACTGCTAAAGTTTCACTACTAAAGCAGCGCTACTGGTGACCAGGTCTTACTAAGCAGACCAAGGACTTTGTCCTCAAATGCGTCATCTGCGAGCAGATGAAGGGCTCCACTGTACCACGTCCACCACAAACACCTTTATTGATCTCAGACAAACCTCTTGTGTGTGTATATTTGGATCACTGTGGCCCCTTACCGTCAGATAGGGCTTACAAGTACATCTTGATGACAGGGGATTCATGCTCCAGATTCATGTGGGTTTGGCCCAAACGCTCAGTTGATACTCGAACTGTTATAAAGGATTTGCAAACCTTTATCTGCACATATGTAATTGGCACACTACATACTGACCAGGGTCCGGCATTTAGCTCTTGGGCTTACAAAGAAGCCATGGGAAGTTTAGGTGTGGCCTTGCGGTACTCCTCTACCACACCATCCCGAGAGAAATTCGGTTGTTTAGAGGAAAAACCGTGACTTAAAGCAATCCTTGACAGCAAGGGTATTAGGCCCAGGTGGCAGTTGGATCAATCATCTATATGGGGTCCAGTAGGCACTTAATAACATGCCATGGGGGGGCTTACACCTTATGAACTCCTGTTTAGGGTGAGGATGTTGGTACCTGACCTCGGTATTGTCAGCACAGTGGAGTCTGAAACCCCATTTGACATTAATGATCATTAGGATGTTTTACAGGACCTTAAAGAATACCAAGCTTTACAAAGCAACGTCCAAGTAAAACGCACCGCCACTGGGGAAGTGAAAACAGTACCCGCAAGACCTGCCTGGTTCCCAAAGATTGGGGGACACAGTCAGAGAGAAAATTGTGGACAAAAAGGAATTTGGGCCATCTTACAGAGCTCCTGTACCTGTCCTGGCTGTTGAAGGTACCAGAACTGTACTTCCTCTGCCACTTGCTGGTCACTGAGACAAGAAGTTTGTCTCAATTGATCTGATCAAACCACACTATGTGACCGATTCTCAACAGTAGGCCACGTGGGCTCCTGGGTAGCCACTGTTCTACTCTCTCGCTACCGTGCAGCAATCTCAGATGGAAGTTTTAATAACGACTGAAGATTCCACTTTCCAAAGAGAAGCAATAAACAACAATGAAATGATACTTCTCCCTGTTGAAACAGCTACAACTGTACAATCAACAAGTACAGAAATTTCAGTTTGAAAAATTGCCAGCGTCTATGTAAGCATACTGAAAACAAAATTAGGCAACCCAATAAACCCTAGGAGGCTTGGGTAAATCTAGATCAAGATAAGGTAAACATGCCTACAATGGATTTAGTTATAGAAAATCTTATTGCTTTAAAGAGCTATATCAATAAAGCCCTAATTAGTGACTTAAAGCAAACAGATTGGCAAAATCTCTAATATTCATTCAAAGCGAATGTGTCGACAGAAAAAAGGGGGCAAAACGGGTGTATACTTTAAAAATACAAATTTATGTAGAAAAGTCAGTTTATAAATAAGGGTACAAAATGCAAAACACATAAATACAAAAGTGGCTGAGATATATTTTTTATACATCAGCTAATTTCTCAAACACTTTTGTTGTAATCCATTTCAAATATTTTCCAGTGAGGAGAACATCATTGAATAAACAATGAACTTTCCAAAGAGTTTTTCTTTATGCATTAAAATAATGGGTTGAATTGTCGACGTTTCGGTCTCATTTCATGCTTTCATCTGTAAGAGCATCTTCAGGACGAAATGTTCATATGTGGACTGAAGACCCAAAATCAATGAATGAATACAATTTGATAATAATTCTCAGAAATGGAGCAAGAATGGCCTCCGGAGTCTAAACTAATACTGTGGCAGAAATCCAACTGTCAAAACTCGCCACAATTGCTTCACAAAAGAAGATGAACGACACCCCCTTAACCTTCGAGACCCGATCTGTGACGGTATCCCGATGTGACGACGTACTACAGTGATTTAGTTGATTCTGTTATTCGCCCTGACACCACCCGTAGGCTGAAAAAGATTTACTTTGTTGTTCCTTGGATACATCTCTGGATTACAGCTGGATTACTTTTCCTGGTACTTTGAATTGATATTGTGACTGTCTTCTTCCTACTTCTGAATGGACACTTTCTTCCAGAATGCTCCCCAGTACAACTCCTAAACTTGGTTCTTAAACCACATGCGTCATTGCACCATGAACTACGGGACTTGTCCCTGGTGAACATTACAGCAATTCCAGTTCCTGAAGGAATTGTGTGGGACAGGTATGATGTGTATGATCCTACTGAACTTTTGCAAATTCCTTATTTGTTTAAAATTTCTTTAAATGACATCATCACCTCTAGTATTTCTCTCATGATTGGGACATTGAAACTGTGTATAATTTGCTTTCAGATTTAGAGCAATCAGCTGCATTTTCTAATGATGAATTGTACAATGGTACAACTAATTTTGGAGACATGTTCTGTTACCAGCATTATGGTCACCATTTTTTTTACATAAAGCTAGTATACCATGCGCTGTTTACAATTATAAACAATGGGAACTCTGCCCAACACTGCCGAAAGGTAGTTCAAAGACTTTTGCACAGATGTTTGCTTATTTGTCAGGTTTTAAAACATCAGACCCAGCCTTATAGTACTTTAGGCTTGCACCTACACCTGCAAAGAAAAATATGCTAACAAACACCAAGCTGATATACTCTGCTTCCTTTATTTCCCAACTGTACATACAGGGTTTAGACATTTGGAAGACACTATAGACACAAAGGGGTCGATTCCGATTCGGGCCGGAAAAAGCACCGACCGACTCGGAGCCGGAAAAATTACCGACCGACACGTACCAGTGGCGCCCGACACGCCAAGTACGATGCAAGCCGCGATAAATCCGACCGACACGTCAGGAAACCAAGCCGACCGACCGAGCCGCCGGAAAATAGCAATCCGGCCGGAAAACACGCGAATCCAACCGACCGACACGCACCCGGAACAAATCCGACCGAATCGTACCCGCCAACTCCAACCCGCAAAGTACGATGCAAGGCGCGAAAACACGACCGAGTCGGACGGAGGACAAGCCGTACGACCGACACGCATACAAAACCGAGCCGAAGCAACACAATACACCGCGACCGACGCGTACGCAGCATACAAAACTGCACAAACACAGCGTGAACGAAACGGAAAACACCGTACGAGACCAATGCAGGGTCCGACTCGGTCACAAGAACGTTTCCAACATACACAAACAGCACAAAGGAAAAATCAACCAAAAAAAGCCCAAACAAGCAATTACCAAGCCAATAAATACTGGGGGTGGGGACAGAGAACAAAGACACACCCACAACTCCACCTATATAAAGGACACAAATCACTACCATGAGCCTTTGCAAATGCCATTCCACTGCCAGCACCCAAGAGAAAGCAACCACACACCCACAGCTCATCCCTCACACAAGCCACACACCAGCAGCACACCAACAAATACCTACCTCACATACACCCAGCACAACACACACCCACACACCCTCACCTGCACACCAACACACACATCACCCACCATCACCACCCATCACCATGCCCCCAAGAAGAATCCCAAGTTCCTAGATAGTGAATTGGAAGTCATGGTAGACGAGATCCTCAGGGTGGAGCCACAGCTGTTTGGCACATTGGTCCAACAGACCCCCATGTCGCAGAAAACCAAGATGTGGGAGAGGATCATCAACAGGGTGAACGCACAATCACCATGTCTGCGCACAAAGACCGACATCCAGAACAGGTGGTATGACGTGCGCAGGAGGGTCCGGGAGCTGCTCAAGAAAGACTACCTCCTGAGCCAATACACCGGCAGTGGCCCTCCTGCCAAGCCAGTATACCTCAGGCCCTGGGAGGAGAAGGTGCGGGCCATCCTTCCGCCAGTGAGCGTATATGGACTAGAGGACATCCCAGAGCCTGGTGAGTACACAACAAATGTACACAATAAACTGCCACAAAACACACACATCACTGTCAAGGGGAGAGTCAAACCATGCACTCATAGCAATTACACAGCAACTAGAACAGAATCATCCCAAAATGTGTATGTCAGTCAGATAAACACAACACATGCCATCAAAAAGTCACATCCAACTGTGCCAACACATGTACAAACACAACCACAACTACAGCTAGGCAGTGGCACAAATAGAACTAACACACACATCCACACATGTAGCCACCACAACAACACCAACACACAGTGAAGACCACTCAAAGGAAGGAATTCTGTGTATGCTGGCCAAGTCAGTGTAGCCAATAGCATCATGGGAGTCGCAGTCACACATATTGCCCCCCCACAACTGTCCCATCAACACCACCATGAACCATGCGCACATCACAGGGAGTGGAGAAGGACTCACAAGATGGCTGACACTGGCTACTGCTGTGAGGAGCACAAGGCCCTGCTGGCAACTGTGCACCAACAAACAGCAGGACACCACTGACTGACATCCTGAGAGACAACTTACACTCCCTGCAATGCAAGCACGTTCCATGGTGGGATATCTGGCTGGCTGGGTGGGAAGGGGGACTTGCAGCACTGACCATAGTCACCAGCACCTCCCCTCACACCCCCCCAACACAAACTCCACAGTACCCACCTGGTAGAATGCAATGCCCTCCATCCTAACACAAGATCCCACAAAGCACCACCACCCTGGGTTATGTTGTGTGAAGCACAGGGACACTCTTGGGACTCTTAGCCAAACAACTGCCAGGACAACACTCCCAGCCATCCTGTCAGCACAGCCAGCCCACCCCACAGGGAAGCAGAGTCAAAAGGAAGGAAGCATGGGCATGCTGGGAAGGGGGTGGAGGCAATAGCATGATGGGAGTCGTAGTCACAGACATTGCTCAGCCTCACAACTGGCCCATCAACACCACTCCTGAACCATGCTCACATCACAGGGAGTGGAGAAGGACTCACAAGATGGCTGACACTGGCTACTGCTGTGGGGAGCACAAGGCCCTGCTGCCAACTGTGCACCAACAAACAGCAGGACACCACTGACTGACATCCTGAGAGACAACTTACACTCCCTGCAATGCAAGCACGTTCCATGGTGGGATATCTGGCTGGCTGGGTGGGAAGGGGGACTTGCAGCACTGACCATAGTCACCAGCACCTCCCCTCACACCCCCCCCAACACAAACTCCACAGTACCCACCTGGTAGAATGCAATGCCCTCCATCCTAACACAAGATCCCACAAAGCACCACCACCCTGGGTTATGTTGTGTGAAGCACAGGGACACTCTTGGGACTCTTAGCCAAACAACTGCCAGGACAACACTCCCAGCCATCCTGTCAGCACAGCCAGCCCACCCCACAGGGAAGCAGAGTCAAAAGGAAGGAAGCATGGGCATGCTGGGAAGGGGGGTGGAGGCAATAGCATGATGGGAGTCGTAGTCACAGACATTGCTCAGCCTCACAACTGGCCCATCAACACCACTCCTGAACCATGCTCACATCACAGGGAGTGGAGAAGGACTCACAAGATGGCTGACACTGGCTACTGCTGTGGGGAGCACAAGGCCCTGCTGCCAACTGTGCACCAACAAACAGCAGGACACCACTGACTGACATCCTGAGAGACAACTTACACTCCCTGCAATGCAAGCACGTTCCATGGTGGGATATCTGGCTGGCTGGGTGGGAAGGGGGACTTGCAGCACTGACCATAGTCACCAGCACCTCCCCTCACACCCCCCCAACACAAACTCCACAGTACCCACCTGGTAGAATGCAATGCCCTCCATCCTAACACAAGATCCCACAAAGCACCACCACCCTGGGTTATGTTGTGTGAAGCACAGGGACACTCTTGGGACTCTTAGCCAAACAACTGCCAGGACAACACTCCCAGCCATCCTGTCAGCACAGCCAGCCCACCCCACAGGGAAGCAGAGTCAAAAGGAAGGAAGCATGGGCATGCTGGGAAGGGGGTGGAGGCAATAGCATGATGGGAGTCGTAGTCACAGACATTGCTCAGCCTCACAACTGGCCCATCAACACCACCCTGAACCATGCTCACATCACAGGGAGTGGAGAAGGACTCACAAGATGGCTGACACTGGCTACTGCTGTGGGGAGCACAAGGCCCTGCTGCCAACTGTGCACCAACAAACAGCAGGACACCACTGACTGACATCCTGAGAGACAACTTACACTCCCTGCAATGCAAGCACGTTCCATGGTGGGATATCTGGCTGGCTGGGTGGGAAGGGGGACTTGCAGCACTGACCATAGTCACCAGCACCTCCCCTCACACCCCCCCCAACACAAACTCCACAGTACCCACCTGGTAGAATGCAATGCCCTCCATCCTAACACAAGATCCCACAAAGCACCACCACCCTGGGTTATGTTGTGTGAAGCACAGGGACACTCTTGGGACTCTTAGCCAAACAACTGCCAGGACAACACTCCCAGCCATCCTGTCAGCACAGCCAGCCCACCCCACAGGGAAGCAGAGTCAAAAGGAAGGAAGCATGGGCATGCTGGGAAGGGGGTGGAGGCAATAGCATGATGGGAGTCGTAGTCACAGACATTGCTCAGCCTCACAACTGGCCCATCAACACCACCCTGAACCATGCTCACATCACAGGGAGTGGAGAAGGACTCACAAGATGGCTGACACTGGCTACTGCTGTGGGGAGCACAAGGCCCTGCTGCCAACTGTGCACCAACAAACAGCAGGACACCACTGACTGACATCCTGAGAGACAACTTACACTCCCTGCAATGCAAGCACGTTCCATGGTGGGATATCTGGCTGGCTGGGTGGGAAGGGGGACTTGCAGCACTGACCATAGTCACCAGCACCTCCCCTCACACCCCCCCAACACAAACTCCACAGTACCCACCTGGTAGAATGCAATGCCCTCCATCCTAACACAAGATCCCACAAAGCACCACCACCCTGGGTTATGTTGTGTGAAGCACAGGGACACTCTTGGGACTCTTAGCCAAACAACTGCCAGGACAACACTCCCAGCCATCCTGTCAGCACAGCCAGCCCACCCCACAGGGAAGCAGAGTCAAAGGAAGGAAGCATGGGCATGCTGGGAAGGGGGTGGAGGCAATAGCATGATGGGAGTCGTAGTCACAGACATTGCTCAGCCTCACAACTGGCCCATCAACACCACCCTGAACCATGCTCACATCACAGGGAGTGGAGAAGGACTCACAAGATGGCTGACACTGGCTACTGCTGTGGGGAGCACAAGGCCCTGCTGCCAACTGTGCACCAACAAACAGCAGGACACCACTGACTGACATCCTGAGAGACAACTTACACTCCCTGCAATGCAAGCACGTTCCATGGTGGGATATCTGGCTGGCTGGGTGGGAAGGGGGACTTGCAGCACTGACCATAGTCACCAGCACCTCCCCTCACACCCCCCCAACACAAACTCCACAGTACCCACCTGGTAGAATGCAATGCCCTCCATCCTAACACAAGATCCCACAAAGCACCACCACCCTGGGTTATGTTGTGTGAAGCACAGGGACACTCTTGGGACTCTTAGCCAAACAACTGCCAGGACAACACTCCCAGCCATCCTGTCAGCACAGCCAGCCCACCCCACAGGGAAGCAGAGTCAAAAGGAAGGAAGCATGGGCATGCTGGGAAGGGGGGTGGAGGCAATAGCATGATGGGAGTCGTAGTCACAGACATTGCTCAGCCTCACAACTGGCCCATCAACACCACTCCTGAACCATGCTCACATCACAGGGAGTGGAGAAGGACTCACAAGATGGCTGACACTGGCTACTGCTGTGGGGAGCACAAGGCCCTGCTGCCAACTGTGCACCAACAAACAGCAGGACACCACTGACTGACATCCTGAGAGACAACTTACACTCCCTGCAATGCAAGCACGTTCCATGGTGGGATAACTGACTGGGTGGGTGGGTGGGTGGGGAAGGAGGTCTGGCTGTCAACCAAACACAATCAATGCAGACCATGTTCACACCCCAGAGAATACATAGAAATGCCCAAATAATGCAGGACAATGTGCCACACCAATATCAACCCCTGACTGTGACGACTTAGGACAATACAATGTACAGGCCCGCACCCCGAGGCACAGTCACAACTGTCAGGTGTGTCAACCACTGATGCCTGCAGAAACATGACATACATTGTTTGTGTCTCCCAAAAACAGGTGATGATAGGGACACAGCAGCAGACGCTGAGGAGTCCCAGTCCCAGGCTCAAGAGGATGCCGAGCTCACTGGCGTCGTACAGCCTCTGTCCTCCTCGGACGATGAAGAACAACCTGGCACATCCGGTGCAAGTCAACATGCTGCACCAGCAGGACCACCAGCTGCAGCACCAGCAGGTCCACCAGCTGCACCCCCTGCACCCACCCCTCCAACGACTGTCACCACGAATACCATCCCTGCCGACATGGACAGAATAAGGAACAACACCAGCGCAGTGACCCTGGACCAACCTGGGGCCATGGACACCACCACCACCACCAACCCCCAAGGTGGACCAGGGTTATCTGTGCGTGCAACTGCACACACTGCACATGTCAGCAGGGGTGGTGGGAGGGGTGGGAGACAGAGGTCGCTGCTTGCAGACGTTGCTGGTGTGCATGAAGACCCACAACTGGTACGCATAGCTGATGCGTACCAGTCCAGCACCGGAGAGCTCAGCCAGGTAGTGGGGCTCCTCAGAGACATCAAACAGCAGCAGGCTGCCCATCATGCCCGCTTGGACTCCCACATGTCCCACGTGGAGTCACACATGTCACGTGTGGACTCCCACATGTCACGTGTGGACTCCCACATGACCCGCGTGGAGTCCAAGTGGGATGTACTACATGAGATGACGGCGGTGCACAGGGACATTTTACAATGCCTCCGCCAGATGAACAGCAACCAGTCCACACCTCCCTGTGTGCCAACAACATCTGGTACCGAACAAACTGCAACTGCCACAGGGAGGGAGGAGGACTCTGGCGGAGAGTCCCCTGCACCGCAGCAGCCTGCACTTGAGGGCCCCCCCCCAAGAAGAGGGGTCGTCCGAGGAGGGGAAAGTGAGAGGCTGATGGCCAAGCGCAACTCCCAGGAAGCCTGAACCTGTTCTGGATTTTCGCCTTTGTGCACAGACTGTTCACCCTGTTGATGGCAACACTACTCCCACACATTGCATGGGGAGTACAAGTTGGAACAATGTGTCAGACAACTGTGGCCCCGATACTGGGGATCCTGTCTACCTGGACTTTCTATTCATCTAGGAACTTGGGATTGCAAGATTCATGTACAGCACAATCCATCCTATGCACTATTATCACAGATGTATCACAATAAACACAATAATACACCATACTTGCCTCTGTCGTGATTCCAACGTGGGTGCTGTTATGGGGATGATGAACAGCAAAATTACACTGTGTATGCGAACTGCAACAGCAAGGACAACACAGGCATGTGAGTACAGGCAACGTGACACATATGAGGGAGACACACCACCAGGGCTACACAACACATACACACCTAGGCCATCTGACTCATTGCCTACACTGATGTTGCCAGGGAAGACGGTGCAATGCACAGACACCACACCCATTCCCAGTTGTAGTCAAGTAGCCCACAGGTGCAGTAAGCAAATGGCAGTCAAATGTGTGACCACAGACAACGCACATCACTAAGTGAAGCACAGGTTTATTACACAGTAGCAACATGCCGTAACCACTACAGATGCAAGGTAACCCCACCTGGTAGCGGGCACACAGTCAACAACTGTAGACAGAAGGAAGTCCATGGGTGTGGCGCACATCACCTGTAGGGACACAACAGCTACCAGCCTGGATGTGCAATCACGTCGTCGGTGGACACAGTTGACCAAACGAATCTGAAAGTACCCTGTGAAGGACAGAAATGACACACAGTCAAAAGCAATGCAGTACAGGACAGAACAGCAAAACTCATGCACAATACATGTTACAAGATACCCACCCAGAACCAAGTTAGCATGTCAACACTGTTGGGGAGTACAGCCCACCTGTCACCACACATCGCAACACACATCCTGTCAAGTAGCCCATGGACACACTCCAACAGCACCAGAGCACCACCCACACATCATGCCAACTCACATCATTCACATGACACCTCAGGATACTCACATTCAGCTAAAGAAGTTGGTGATGAGCTGTGTGCGGACATCACCATCACCATCATCATCATCATCGTCACTGGCATCGTGGTCCAGGCCAGGATCCTCCACAGGTGGCGGATGTTGGTCATCGTCATCCTGGATGAGAGGCAACTCCTTCCGCACTGCCAGGTTGTGGAGCATGCAGCAGACGATGATAATCTTGCACACTTTCGCAGGGGCATATGGGAGGGACCCTCCGGTCTTGTCCAGGCAGCGGAAGCGGCTCTTCAGGAGACCAAAGGTCCGCTCAATCACTCTCCTGGTCCGACCATGTGCCTCATTGTAGCGCATCTGGGCAGGTGTCACAGGGTTCCTGAGGGGTGTCAGCAACCACGGCATGTTGGGGTATCCCGAGTCACCTACGGACAGACAAGTGCACATCAGCTGACTTGGAAAAGTGGGCGGAATACTACAGATCAGATCACACACAATGGCACAAAGTCAGTACACACCGACAAGCCAGGCACGCTGGTTCTGCATCTGTGCCATCAACCTGGGGATGCGACTACTCCTCATCACAAAGGCATCGTGTGCTGAACCAGGGAAACGGGCACACACGTGTGTGATGGTCATGTCTGCAAGACACACCACCAGTGCATTGACCGAGTGGTAGTGCTTGCGGTTCCTGTAGGCCTGCTCCTGGGCCTGTGGTGGTACCAAAGCCACATGTGTCCCATCAATGGAGCCAATGACATGCGGCATCCTCCCCAGGGCATAAAAGTCACTCTTCACGTCAGTGAGTCGTCGCAGTCTAGGGAAATAGATGTACCGGTTCAGGAAGAGCAACATTGCCGCCAAGAAATCGCGGAGCACACGGCTGAACATGGTCTGTGACATCCCACCAGCAGACGCCACAGTATGTTGGAAGGTACCGGTGGCAAAGAAGTGTAGGGCTGCCATCACCTTCACCTTGGGGGTCAGCGCTGTAGGATACGGCCGGCCAGGCTGCAAATGTGGGGACAACTGCACTGCCAAATCCTCAATCAGCTGCCTGGTGAAGCGGTACCGTCGGATGCTGTCCCGTTCCACCATCGTTGCCAGGTCTGGGAATGGCCGATGGACAGCAGGAGCCCTGCAGTGCAGAGGAGAAGTAAGCAAGATCGTCAGTCACCCCACATATGCGGCATTGAACACACTCAAGATCCCAACATACATCATCATGAGGCACAACTACATGAAGTGTGCAGTACCGGAACGACATGTATGGTACATACATGGCCAACATCTGTCAACACGGTCCTACAGGTGGCATCAATTTGTCCCAGGTTGGCCCATTGGATATCATGATGCTGTGTCACAGTCACCCCCCAGTGACATGTGAGGACAGATGTGCCCCAGGCACCACAGCTCAACGACAGGCACATTCCCAGGGACCCTGTAATGCCACATGGACACTGGCATCACCTGGAGTATCATGTGTACACCACAACAAAACAAACATGACCCCCACAGGTAGTGGCCACACTTGCCATGGCAGGAGAGCCATGGACGTCTGTGACACACACGCACAACATCAGAGTCCATGCACACACAACGTGGATGTGGAGACTGTCTCCCATTGTGCACATGAAATCAGAGACATTGTAAACACTACATGCACAAAGACTGTGGAGGGCCATCACTATTGTGCCACTGGGACACCCTGGCTCAAACATACCGTCCCACATGGGACTCACGGGGTATGTGACATGACATACACAAACACCACTGTGAAATGTGACCATGGCACATGCACAGATATGAACAGTTGCACATCACAGTGGTCACGTACACGTAACACCCAGGATCCTGTCCCCATTAACACGTGCACAGCCTGGGGGTGGCTGCCCACAGGTGACACCCACAGGACAACATGTACACCAACATACACACAATAGGAAATGCAGCCTTACATGCCTTATGATAAGGTTTGGACAGGCTGTCGTGATGTAGGTGTGCCCCTCACTCCCTGGGAGCTATCTGTGGCTGGCATATGTCCATCTGAGACAGGCATGCTGACATATGCCAGTCACATGTACAGTGATGCTGGAACAGCAATGGACCGATCGGTGCTCTCCGGCCGGCCCATTGCTTTCAATGTGTGCGGGTACGCGTTGTACCCCTGTGCGCGTTGTACTGCAATGGACCGATCGGTGCCTCCGGCCGGCCCATTGCATTCAATGTGTGCGGGTACGCGTTGTACCCCTGTGCCGTTGTACTGCAATGGACCGATCGGTGCCTCCGGCCGGCCCATTGCTTTCAATGTGTGCGGGTACGCGTTGTACCCCTGTGCGCGTTGAACAGCAATGGACCGATCGGTGCCTCCGGCCGGCCCATTGCTTTCAATGTGTGCGGGTACGCCGTTGTACCCCTGTGCACGTATGTACTGCAATGGACCGATCGGTGCCTCCGGCCGGCCCATTGCATTCAATGTGTGCGGGTACGCGTTGTACCCCTGTGCACGCTGTACTGCAATGGACCGACCGGTGCCTCCGGCCGGCCCATTGCATTCAATGTGTGCGGGTACGCGTTGTACCCCTGTGCGCGTTGTACTGCAATGGACCGATCGGTGCCTCCGGCCGGCCCATTGCATTCAATGTGTGCGGGTACGCGTTGTACCCCTGTGCGCGTTGAACAGCAATGGACCGATCGGTGCCTCCGGCCGGCCCATTGCTTTCAATGTGTGCGGGTACGCGTTGTACCCCTGTGCGCGTTGTACTGCAATGGACCGATCGGTGCCTCCGGCCGGCCCATTGCATTCAATGTGTGCGGGTACGCGTTGTACCCCTGTGCGCGTTGTACTGCAATGGACCGATCGGTGCCTCCGGCCGGCCCATTGCATTCAATGTGTGCGGGTACGCGTTGTACCCCTGTGCGCGTTGAACAGCAATGGACCGATCGGTGCCTCCGGCCGGCCCATTGCTTTCAATGTGTGCGGGTACGCGTTGTACCCCTGTGCGCGTTGTACCTCAATGGACCGATCGGTGCGCACCCATTGACAATGGGCTTGCCTGGCAACGGACGCGTTTTCGAATATTCGAACGAGTCGGTTGCTGGAAAATCAGTTGGTCACCCACAACAATGTTGCAAAATCATGTATGTCATGAAGTTGAAATTTTGAAGGATGCTGTGGGCGTGTTTTGGTGCTGCTATTCCATGGATTGGCCAGATTCAGAAGATGCAAACGACTTGGACCTATCACTTTGGACACAAGGGACAGTATCTGCCTCTCCAGCACATATATATTGCTGGCTGTTCCCCTGAGAGCCCACTTGCCTGCACTACATGCTCCAGGACGACATCTGCCACTGCACTGCTGCTGTCTCTGCCCCTCTGGACCCTGCAATGGCACGTACTGTGGAGAGAGCCCCAGCCTTCAGCCTTGAAGAGAACCAGGCCCTGCTGGACAGCCTACTTCCACAGTACAGCAAGCTGTATGGGACACCAGGGGAGCAGGTGAGTGTTCTGTGCACTGCCTTTCTGAATGTGCATTTTGTCTGACTAGCAAGGCTGAGAGTCAGCACACCACTGGCTAGCAGGCTCACTGAGTAGTTGTCACCCCCCATAGTGTGTAGTGACTTGCACTGGACAGGTATGGTGCAGTGACAGTGCTTCTGAACAGGGTTTTACTCCCCATGCAATGATACCATGTAGTGACTTCTGGAAAACTGTCCATGGGCAGCCGTGCACTGCCTGGGTACACCATGTGCCCCTGTGATTGCGACATGTATATGCAACTGTGTCATGCACGGATATGTTGCATGTGTAGTAATGGCCTTATCACTTTGTCATCCTGACAGGCTTCTGCCCATCGGAAGCATGAGATCTGGAAGGACATCGTCCGGGCTGTCCGGTCCGTGGGGGTCTACAAGCGCCGGATCCGCAACTGCCAAAAGAGGTGGCAGGACCTTCGGGGCTGGACCCGGAGGATTGCACGGGTCCAGCTGAAGCTGTCGCCTCCTCGCAGGAGGGGCGGAACACGGACCCTGACCCCCCACATGCTCAGGATCCTGGCGGTGGTCTTTCCAGACCTGGATGGGCAGCTGAAGGCCAGAGAGCAGCAAGGAGGGGGTGAGTCAAAGACTGCACTGTGTACTCTGTCTAACATGCTATGTGCCCTCCTCGGGCCAGGTTGAACTGCCACAGTACAGCAGTCATGTTGTCCAGGAGCCATGTCCCTCTATTGTGCACTGCCCACTCCTCATCTGATACCCAGGTGTGGCCCTTACATGCAGGGAATTCTGTCACTTAGGACTGTGTCCTTGCAGTTTGCTTGACTCAAGGTGGGAGACAGCATCTGTTTCCCTGACTCTGTGGTGGGCATCATGGGTGGGTCCATTGCTTACACAATGCCTGTATTCTGACATGTATTCAGCGTGTTACTTTGATCTGTGGTCCAATTGCTGAGCTGATCCACCACATGTGGCTGGGGTACCTGGCACACACCCATGCTGCGGGTGGGAACAATGTTTGGGCCCCAGGAGTATGTATATGACGTGTGTCACACATACTTAGCCAGCTGCCTACAGTCCAGGGCTCATCCCTCATTCATGTGGGGCTGGACAGTCATGCCTACTCCAGGCCATACAATACACTCTGTACTCCCACTCCCGTGTATCAGAGGACACATTGTGCACAGTGATTTGACCCCTCAGGTGTCTGCCTCTGTGTCAGTGTGCTGTGGATTAGTCGCCAGGACTGCTGTGGAGTTTCTTGGTAGGGGCTCAGCATGCCACTGGAGATGTGACCATAGGAGACGATACTTGTGTGACACATAGGTGTCTGATCAGCTGCCCATGCAGACTGGGGCATGTAAATGTGAAGTTCAGGCAGCTGTTCCCCATGCACAGCAGAGTGTGAGGGGCTCAGGTTCAGAGGGTAGTGTCACAGGTCTCCCATATGTCCAATAGGTATGACCTGGACAGATGAGGGTTAAGAGGATGTGTTGTGGGGGATGTACATGTGCACTTGTGCAGCTCCAGGACTTGCATTCCCCATGACCTACTATTGTGACACAGTGCAGAGTGTTGTTGTCTGGCTGCAAAGTCATACATCACTGAGACAGTGATGTATGACTTTGCAGTCATGCCTCCGCCATGGCATGTGTCTACTGATTGGTGATCCTGCAGGGGAGTGACATGTGCTACATGCACACCATAGTGGCGCTGGCTATCAGGACATGGGTGCATCATGGTGTCTGTCGCTGGTATGCATCACATGCATTTCCTATTTGACTCTGGGCATCCCTTACATCCGTAAACCTGTACTGACTCAGTGGCAAGAGCTGTGATGTGTCCACACCGTGTCCTCTGCACTGTCCAACTACTGTGTACTTGGTGCATGTGTCAACACTGGGGTGTTGCAATCCAACAGACACCAGACAGATGGGTGCAAGGCCATGTGGGATGTGAGTGCCATGCTTGGCATCAGACTGACAATTGACTTCTCCTGTTCAATTAGTGCACTTTTAGCAATGTACAACTAATGATGCCAGGGCTTGCTCTGTGATGTGCTGTGCTCACAGTGGTGTGTGCGTTATGTGCAGGTGACTGATGTCTGTCTGTTTCCCCATTGTTTGCAGATACATCCACGGCCACGGAAGGGGACAGCTCCACGGACCAGGAGGAGCCGGAGAGCCAGACTGGGTCAGCAGCCGAGGAGTGGTCGGAGGGACCCAGTGGCACGGAGGGCGAGGGGAGCCACACCGAGGAGTCCTCAGCAGCATCCACCTCAGCTGAGGACCAGAGCAACTCGGAGGATGACTCCCTTGTGGAGGCGGGTGTCAGCAGCCACCACACCCCAGCTAGTGTTGCTGTCCCCGCCACCACCAGCACCACCACCGCCCTCCCATCGGCTCCCATTCCCCAGGTCCGTGGAGGCTCCCATGTCCGGGAGCGTGTCTCCTTTGGGCCAGGCACCGCACCCCTGCTCCCTGTGTCCCCTGCTGCCCTGAGTGAGGAGTCTGTGTACCTCCTTCGCCAGCTCCATGTAGGGCAGACAGCCATGCTGAGTGTCCTCCATGCGCACACCGCGCTGTTGACTCAGCTGGTGTCGTTCATGGAGGGCATCTCATCGGGCATGTCTGACCTACAGAGGGGCAATAGGTCCATGGACTCCTCCCTGACGGCAGCAGTGTCCCTCCTCAAACGGTCCCTCACCCTCCTGCCTCTGCTCCATCCACACTCCCCAGCACCTTACCCATCCCAGGCACACACACACTGGCACAGGCACACACCAGCACACACACATCCAGCACACTGACACACACGCCAATGACAAAACGCACACGCACGCACATTCAGGGGACTGAAGCCAGACTCACAGGGATGGGGCCCTGGAACACACACACGCATCCACATGCACTGCGCAGTCCTCAGTTCCCTCTCCCTCCAAAGCACCCTCCCTTGCCTCACCTGCAACCCCAAAGTCACAGCAGCTCTTCCTCTGTGACTCGGCCTCTTCCCCACCGATGAAGCTGCTCCAGCATCCCGGGGGAAGAGGAAGCCCACCCACACGGAGCAGAGTGCCCCTCGCCCCCGGACACCCTCCCCCAGGCGCAGACGGACTGAGGCCCCCACCCGCAAGTCCCCCCGGAGTGCTAAGAGCAAGACCCCGCCACCGCCCTGCAGCTCAGGCACAAGGTCTCCGTCCTCCATCCCTCAGGCCCCCACTGCACAGGTGCCCCCACCACACCCTGCCCCAGGTTCCCCCACCCACAGATATACCATCCCCAAGATGCTCCGGCCTTCTCCCCTGCCACTTGCTCTCCCAGCACCACACCCCCGCTGCGCTTGTCTGTGCCACTGATGTGGTGAGGGTGTCCTCCCCTCTGTCCAACCCACCTTGCCTGTTCCCCATTCTCCTCCCCTGGAGGTAGGCACTGCAGTGGAGTCCACTACCGCCCTGTCTGACTTGGGCACTGCAGTGGCGGACCTGTCCACCCCATCTGCAGGGTCCACTGCAGTTGTGCCGGCACCCACGACATCTGTGTCATGCCCCCCAGTTGTGCCGGCACACACCATGTCAGACACCTCCACTGCAGTTGTCAGTGGCTCTCCAGCACCCACCACCCCTTCCCTGACTCCCCTGGTGAGCCCTGATCCTGTCCCTGCGTGTGCCTGGCCTGCCCCCCCGGTTGCCCCTCCTAGTGGATTGTCCCTGGTATTGTGCAGGCATGCGTAGGGTGACATCTGCCAGTGTCACCCTGTTTGAACTTTGACAATGGACTGGCCATTGGCCTTTGCTCTAATTTCTTCTGGACGTCGTTATCAGACAACACATATGCTGAATAAAGCAACTTTCTTTTCTCTAGTGCTCATGCTTCAGATGTACATGTTGTTGGTGCAGCTAACCATGCCCTTGCTGCAGTGATGGTGATATCTGGTCTCATGATTATGAAGTGTTACTGTGCAGGAACCCATGTGGTCCAGGGGGAATGTGTCCTATCATGTGGTGTATCCATGTCATCAATAGCAGCATCTGAGGGTGTCATGTGTTCAGTATTTGGCAATGGGTTTCCTACTTACATTGGCAATTTCATATCTGTGGCTTCCACCCCTGCACATCTGTTGTGCCTGCCATCGTTGCATTTGTCTACTTCCCTGACCGTGTTGCCATCTCCAGTGGACATGCAGGTTTGGGCATCAATGGGGAGGGACTCATCCGTGTAGTCAGTGCAACATTGCTATACAAGTGTGTTGGATCTGTGCTGATGATTCCGTTGGCACATCCATGACCAGGCTGATGTGATGGGAGCCCTCATTTGGTGCTAATTGTTGATTGTGTGACCAAGTGCTCAGCTGACATGATGGGGCCCTACTGAGGCAACATATGGCACAGCTTTCCTCACACAGGAGTGGAGTCCCCTCATGGCAGTGTGTACACGTGTGACATTGCCTGCGCCCAAGGTGTGTGTTGTATGTGCATGTCTGTGTGTTCACTTTCATTCATCTGCGCATGCTGTGATCCCTAGTGTTGTACCTGTTTGTGATGCTTGCTGACTTGAGCTATGTTCCCCCAAAGTCTTCTCCCTGTGTTCTCTGTGATGTGGGTGCATGGCACATTACTGGTCATCAGGGTGTCACCCATAGGTGTGTTTGCTGTCAGGGCAGAGTTTGTGTGCTGACGCAGATGGGTCACAGTCAGGTTTCCCTTTGGCACTTGTTGTTTGCCCCTGTCATGTGATTTCCAGTTTGTGTTATCTTTCAGTGATTGTGACACGTTGTGTGTGTGACTGCTGGCACTCCTTAGGGTCCGGGCTGCAATGTTGGTTGTTGTCTATGTGTGTTCTTTGTGGGTGACCTTGGCTTCTTCATTGGTGTGTGACTGTGGCTGGGATCCCATTGGTCGGTGTGGTATTGCCGTCATGTCCATGTACAGCGTAGTGTGCAGTGTGTCAGACATTCAGGAGTCTTGTTGAGTGTCCATGTGTGATGTGTTTCTACACCTTGGTTCCCACCCACCACCCTGGAATAGTCATGGGTGCATGTGCAATGTCACCAGTGCATGTGTACTTCACTGCTGCACATTGTTGGAGGTCGAGGGGTGTGGTCTTGAGTGTGTGCAGATGAGAGTTGTTGCCCGGCTAGTCCCCTGCCTCCATGTTGGCCTTGGCTTACTGGCCATGCTGATTGATTTGTGCTTGTGTAGGTGTGATGGTAGTTAGTTGCTCAGGACACCTGACTGTGGTTCACAGTGTGAACGACATTTAGCTTTGTCATCACAGTGGTATTTTTATTCAGCCCAGGGTCACCACATTGTGGGGGCCCTGGGGGTGGTGCTGTGGTGTGTCTGTGACTTGCTGTGTCAGTTGTTGTTCCTACGTGCCTGTGTGACATGTGTGTTTTGTGCTCCCTCTCACCTGTCAATGCCTGCTTGCCCACATAGGGGATTTGGATCCATGAGTTACCTTAGTGTGGCAGTGTATGCACATCTGTATGATTGGTATTCAGCTCTCCTCATGTGTTGTGTTGTTGCCTGGGGACACTGGCACCCCCACCCCTCACCTGCTGTGTATGATGACAGTGTTGGTCTGCCTGTTTGTGTTTGTGCATCTGCACCACTGCATTGGCATATCTTGGGTGTGCCATTGGCTGTATGTTGTTTGGTGTGTTTCCCCTGCTGTCCCTGGGACTCCTAGGTCATCGGTCAGCACAGTGATCATGGTTTGTGTGTCCCATTGCTGCCATGGTATGGTATCTGTTCACCTCACATCTGCTGTCTCCACAGGGTATCTGCATTTGTGTGCCCATTGGTGCAAATATGTGGTTCTGCATTCTGATGGTCACTTCTGTCATTGTGTCATTGATGACTGTTGACGGTCTCAGCCCCCATGGGTGTTGTTTGTCTGCACATGGCCAAAGGAATGTTTCATTTGCACTGCAGTATTTGGCTCCCCAATTTATGCTGCAATGGGACACATACACTACTTTG